>KZ451932.1:3423201-3484114 GCA_002786265.1 Apostasia shenzhenica | reverse complement strand
TGTATTACACAGTACCGATGAGTACAAAGGTTACGATACAAATTTAAATCGTAAAATTCAATATTTTGTTGCATAAAGATGCAGGTATTTGTAAATTTTAGAGTAGAGATACGATTAGTTATTAAATTCAATGTATTAATAAATTAATTTCACAATAAATAAGATTTTAGAGGCATTTAGTTTATTGTTATCTCGATGTTATGTCATATAATCTAGATATTATGTCATATAATCTAGATGTTATTTTTTGACTAATAATTCTATAATCTTATTACAGATTATTTATAAATATCATTAAATTAAATAATTATTTTTTATAAATAATAATATAATATAATATCAAGATATCATTAAACCAAATGCCACTTTTAACATATTAGTTGTAGTATTTTATAATTAATTGCGGCTAATTGTGGACTGTTATAGCATTTTTTGTATACTGTTGGGGTAGTATTAGAGTGTCATAATAGTACTATATATATTGTTATCTTTGAGCCTCATTAAAGATTTAATCTAAAAACTTTATAAAAATGATTCTTATCAAAGTGTATACATTTAATTAGGTTTGAAAGAAAATGATAATTTTTTTAAATAACTACAATTAATTAATTAATTATAATTTAAAAAAAAATTAATATAAAGAGCATATTTCTACTAAGTTAAGATTGCTAACAACATGAGAGAAGTCATCTCATGTAACGAATGACTTTTTATTATTAAAAGTCACCTGTGCCACAAGCGAAGAAGTCCCCCATGCCACGGGTGAAGAAGTCGCCCAATATACGGGCAACTTCTATTTTTATTAGTTTTTAAAAGTATAATTTTATTTAATTATTTGAATATATTTTTAGAACATCTTATATAGGGGCAAAATAATGTTCTTTTATATATTAAAAATATTTACTAATTAACTATAACAAAATTTTTTAAATACTAATTTTTTGAGGGAGTTAATTAAATAAGATGTTTAATTAACCCTTCAAGAAGATAGCATTTAATAGGCCTAATATCTTTCTCGGCCTTTTTGGCTAAGATCAAATATAGCATTTAATAGGCCTAAATTATTTAATGCCAACTTAAAATTTAATTAACTCCCTCTTAAAATTAATATATAAAAAATTTTATTATAATTAATTAGTATTTTTTTAATATAAGTTCTTACAATTTTGCTCCTGTATTAAATAAAATTATAATTTTAAAAAATAATAAAATCAGAAGTTGCTAGTATAATAAAAGACTTCTTTTGAAAAGAAATCGCTTATAGCATGGGTGATTTTTTACCATTTATTTTTTTTTAATTACACTTAATTTATTAACTAATTAATTAATTTAAAAAAATCATTGAAAGGAAATTTATGATTTTAAACTTGTGATTGTTATAATAAATTCATGAAGTTAATAAATGTATATTTATGGGAAAAGGATAAATTATTGATAGGTTATAGTTTATATTTTTTGAAATATTTTATATAAACCTTTAATTAAAATTATAGGGACACTATTAGGTCCCTATTAAATTTTTTTTTTAAGGTTCTTATTTGAAATGTTAGATATTTAAAATAAAAAAAATTTATATTAACTTCCCAAATTACCCATGTTGAAAAGGCCCAATGCCTATTCAGCACAAGTAATTTGGCACGCTAGCTTTCACATCTGACTAAATGATCTATTGAATCTCTAACATACCATAAACATTACTACGGTTCCGTTTGTTTGTCCGTTGAAAATTAACGTAATTTAATTTTAATCAGACATATCATATCACATATAAAATTTAATATTAAAAATTAATTTTATTTTACATACACACGTTACTAAAATAATAACTAACTTATATCACATTCCTCATATTTCTCAATATAATAACTAACTTTATATCACATCCTTCGCATATCTCAACATAATAATTAACTTTATTTCATATTATTCACAATTTTTAATAAAAAAATATCTTTATTCAAGTTTAATTTTAATTTTATTAAATTTAATTTTATAAACAAACAGGCTCTACATAATTAGAAGTAAAGTTGGCATGTGTACGGGCCAAAATTGATTGCATCTTTCAAAAAAAGCAGCATCGTTGTATAAGCAGTGATTATGGCCTCATTTAATTTAAGATATTTTTTCAGTTCAACACAAATTTTAACTGTAAAAATCAACTTTATTACACATTCAATATAAATACAAATTTTAGTATTAACTTTATTTCACATCTTATACACTTTGTAATATTAAAATAAAATTTTTTAATATTAAATTTAAAAAATTAATTAATTTTTTTTTGTCTAAAAAAAATTTCAAACCAAACGAGGCCTATATCTCAAAAAAATTTATTGCCTCAACTTACTAAGCTAATTCATTCATTAGGCACCCAATACGAGTGCACCAAGCAAGCATGTGGGGCCCCACGTGACGTGCCACTTACGCAATGGTGAAAAAATATAGTTTTGTGTTGTTGTCTCGTCATTTCGCATTATTTTTTTTATTTTTTTACAAAATATTTTATTGTATAATTTTTTTGCCTGATCTATTATATATGTAAAATAAAAAAAGTGAATATAAAGTAAAAAAAAAGTCCACTTATATAGATTTTTTTGATTTTATATGGAGATTTTTGTACTTTGTATTCACTTTTTTATTTTATATATGTACATAAATTAAGTAGAAAATATTATACAATAAAAAATTTTATAAAAATATATAAAAATGATACGAAATAGTAAGAAAAAGATGCAAAATGACATTTCTTCACCATTGCATGTGTGACACATGCTTGCTTGGTGTGCTCTTATCTAACTAAATGAATGAGCTAATATAGTGAATTGAGGCAATAGAAGCTTTCTCAAGATTGACCATGTTTTTTTTATTTTATTTTAGAAAGTCTGCCTTAGCCTAAATTACATTAAAAAGTAAAAATTAGTACATTAAGTAGTACAAAAATATCAATCGCCTATAAAGATGTTGTAGAGTTCGCTCGAATAGGGCATTCTCACATCCTAAGCGATATCTTCAGAACAAGCAAGAGATACAATAAAACCAACCGCTCCATTAACAGCTTTATATATAATCTTTATAGCAATCAAAAATATGAGCGAAAAGAGAAAAAGGACCATGAGGACTTCGTTTCTTATAGGCTTGAATAATCTCTACTATTGTTATAATTGAGTCGTTCTCAATCCACACTCTCTTTGTTCGATTAACTATATCTTCTAAGAAGTAGTATCAGCGCATAAATAAGGGTCGATTGTAGTGGTCTAGTGGCTGCGCGCAGAGGGGTCCAATCATATGCCAATTAGAGCTCTTAAGGGATTTTCTCATGTGAAAGAAAAAAATCTCAAAATTTAGCGAAAAAAGCATTTTGATATCACATTTCGACGGCTCCTCTTCAACAACTAATCATAAGCTAAGGGCATCATAAATATCCAAAAATCAAAATTTATTCAACTTTTTGAATCAGCTCAATTTTGAATTGAATTATGAGCTAAAGCTTTTGACTTAAAGTTGAATCCGAGCTAATTTCGAGTTAAATCTATCTCGAAATATGAATTGAATTAAATCAAAATTACATATATGGTATATATAATTTTTGTTTATATACATATAATAATTTTTTATGTAAGTTGACATGGAGATTTAATGGATAAATAAAATATATTTAAAACTTATTCTTCATAAATCCAAGGATCGAAACCTTATTGCATGCAACATATGTTCTAGCATAATGAGCCAGCTAAAATTTTGATTTGAATCTTCTTGAAATCAAGCATAATTCAATCTCAACTTAATTTAATTGAATTGATTATATTTTTCTTTTTTAAAATTAAATATATTATTCTTTTAATTTGAGATAAATTATAAATAGGTCTTTTAATATTAAAAAACATATTTAATAAAAAAAATTTAAATTATTAAATTAGATTGAATATTATGTGTAATTAAAATATTAATGTAACTTTTAAATTAATTAAATTAGTCTACTAATTTGAGCAGATTCATTAATTGGGTTTCTTTATTAGTAGTATTACGCCTATATGTATATTATCTAAAATTAAATTATACAACAACAACAATAATCAAACTTTAATCTCAGTAAGTAGACTTGATTATATGAATTTTTTATTTTTATTACACTCTATTAATTAATAAATTATTATCTTAAAAATCACTTATTATAGTTTCTTGTCATATTTTTTTATCTCACTCTTCCTCTTTATAACAACAACAACAACAACAACTAAGCCTTAATCCCACTAGGTGGGGTCGGCTACATGAATCTTTTGTTTCTATTGCGCCCTATCAGTTACTAAATTCTTGTCTAAGTCCTTAACTAAGATCACTCCTTATAGTTTCTTGTCATGTCTTCTTTGGTCTCTCTCTTCCTCTTTGTACATGAGCAAAATTCAATAACTCAATTTTTTTAACTGGAGCTTCAATCGGCCTACGATTTAAATGTCCAAATCATCTAAGCCGACTTTCTCTAAGTTTATCCTCAATTAGTGCAACACCAACTTTCTTTCGAATATATTCATTTCTCATTCTATCATTTCGTGTATATCCACACATCCACCTCAACATCGTCGATTTTTCTTACTGGAACTTCAATATGCTTATGATTTATATGTCCAAACAATCTAGGCTAACTTTCTCTAAGTTTATCCTTAACTGGTGCAACTCCAACTTTCTCATGGATATATTTATTTATCATTCTATTTTTTCGTATACACCCACATATTCATCTTAATATTCTCATTTCTATAATACTTATTTTATTTGTATATTTTCTCTTTATAAGTCAAAATTCAGTACAATATATTATCATTAGTCTTAATACAATTTTATTAAATTTATCTTTAAGTCTGTATAGAATTTTTTTATTGCACAACACACTTGAAGTATTTCTTCATTTTACCCATCATACTTGAATTCAGCTAATAATATCATTATCTATTTTACTATTATTTTATATGATTGATCCAATATATCTAAAACGCTCACTTTTTTTGACAATTTGATTACTAATTGTCGTATCACCAATACAAGTACTTCTTTTTGACAAAATGTGTACTTCATATATTCAATTTTTGATCTACTAAAATAAAATTTTTAGATTCTAAAGTATTCCTCCAAAGCTCAAGTTCCACTTCAGCTTTCACTTTAATTTTATCAATAAAAATAATATCATCTATAAAGAGCATAACACCAAAGCACCTCATTTTAGATATATCTAATTAAAATTTTCATAACTAAAGCAAAAAAATATGAACTTAAAAGTTAAGCCTTGATGTAATTTAATAATACTAGTTTAAAAATTAGATAAATTTAAGGGGCATTTGGTTTCGTTGTTATCTTGATATTAATGTTATGTAATCTAGATATCATGACATCTAGATGTCATCTTTTGACTAATAATTTTATAATCAAATAGAAAATTATTTGTAGATATCATTAAACTAAATAATTGCCTTCTTTAAATAACATAACATAACCATCAAATTAACTGAGCTGCAATCCTCATTGCAAGAAGAATCTAATCCATTTTTTTTTTCTATAGCAGACGTTAATTCAACCAAACCTTCATTCAATTCAATCTCTCTGATCAATTGAATCTCTCTGATCATCAATTCAATCAACAAGAATGATTAAAAACGAAGAAGAAGAAGAAGAAGAAGAAGAAGAAGAAGAAGAAGAAGAAGAAGAAGAAGAAGAAGAAGAAGAAGAACATTTAGCTCTGTTTTTCTTCTGCTGCTTGCTGGGAAGTGTACAGAGATCTCAACTGCCTACTTATAAGATTGCTATGGCTCAAAGCAAGCTTCAGTTCTACATCATCCGACCACCATTGCTGCAATCCATGAGCTTCCAGGAACTTCTTTGGCCCGTTCGACATCACAAACAGCTTCGCCGCCATTGCTTCATCCACCTTCTTCTTCTCTGTTCCTTCTCCTCCTTCTCCAGCGACCTCCGCCCTAGATGCATCAGCGTAGTAGCAGCAAATGTAATCGCTGTTGTTCACATAAAGATGAGGAGCCCACCTCATCTTCTTCTCCGAGCTCTGCCTCTTCGGGGATCCAGTCTCTGTTACCTCCCCGCCTCTCGCCGGCAGAGAGGCTCTGACTCTGCTCCACAGAGTCCCGGCCGTCTCCCCTATGCTCCGAAGGCTCATGGCTATCGAAACCGACGGAGGATTGAACAGATGGCACTCGACCAAAACTCCCTCCTTCGCCAAAGCTTTCCCGATCTGGAGAACGAAGCCGGCACCCAGAGAGTGCCCGCCGGCGCAGACGTTGCCGCTGCCGAACCGATCGACGGCAGATCTCAGCGCCGAGAGGGCTCCGGCGAACCTGACTGACCCCTTGAGACTTTCCCAAGCGAGGAAGCGGAGATCGTCTTCCAGGTCACGTCGGATCGTCGCGCTCTTCAGAACCGTGCCCCTGAGAGCGAGCACAGCTCTAGGAGCGCCGCTGGGGCGGAGGACGATGAAGTCGGCCATGGCGGCGGAGCGATCCCACTCTAGAATAGCACCGTAGATAGATCCGTCTCTGTCGTCTATTAGGGTTTGGGTTAGCTTGTACTTGAAGGCCTTCCACCATTTAGGGGCGAGGCCGTTCTGCTCGCCGCGCTTATCCTGCCGATCGAGCTCAAGCAGATAGACTGCTTGGATGAAGCAGGCGATCACCATCCGCTTGTAGTTGGGATCCTTCCTGCGATGAAATGGATCAGTGGAATATTCTGGTAGGAGACAAGAACATCAAACAGATTGGTGCGCAACAGCACGAGGCTGCCAAATCTGAAAAGAAGGAATCTGCAAGCGCGAAGAAGGAAATTTGGGAATAGCAGAAAAGGAAAACAGAGCGAAAACAGAGTTCGAAGAAACCGAAGGAATTACTTTCTTGATTTTTGAAGAACAAAAAAGGGATAAGAAAAACGAACCAGCTGGAGCGGATGAGATCCCTCCAGTTGGGGAAGGAGAGGTTCCGGGGACCAGAAACGTGGAAATCGTAAGGGTGTTCCTCCGCCTCAGAGCCATCGCTCTTCTTTGTTCCTTCAACGGCTACTCGTCCACCGCCGGCTGCGTTTTCTTTTTCCGACGAGCTCTCGGCCATGAGACCCGCGACCCCTTCTCGATTTTCGTCTTCTTCTTGCATTCTGTTGAGCATACTTGCGTGAAAATCCAGCGGAGGAAGAAATAAAAGCAGAGAGCACGCGCAGGGAAGGCGAAGAATCTACAGAGAAAGAGAGAGAGAGAGAGAGAGAGAGAGAGAGAGAGAGAGAGCGTGCGCAACGGTCGAGAAGAAGACGCTGAGAAGAATCAGATAAAGGTCATCCTTTAAGTCTCGTCATTATTATTATTATTATTTTTTTTTTTATTAAATTTTTTTTTTTCGATGCATTGTCTCGTTTACCTATCAATGGAGATTTTGATTATTTTGAATTCTGAAATGGCCCCCAATCATGTAACGGTCAAATTTCTCAGCACAGGATGATTTTCTTTACGTTTTTGTAAAAAAAAATGTAAAATTAAAGTAGGAAATTAATCAGATAACAAAATTAATCATTATTAAAAAATTTAATATTAAATCACTGTTATTAATTATTTAAAAATATAAATCAAGTAAAAAATACCTAACCCTCCAAGATAATTAACAACTAAGAATAATTAATGTGTACATTTCAAGTATGAGTATCTATTTAAAGAAATCATACAGACACATATAATACAAGAAAGAATGACATATACAGATACGATGAGAAATAAATCTATAAAAAATATAATTTGTGCCGGTAATTAAAAATTAATTTATCATATCATTAAAATAACACGAATATCATATATAATAATTTGTCAATAAGTAATTAGATATAAGAAACTAACTATGAATTTGTGTAATGCACCACCAAAATATTGCCCAAATTTTTGGTTAAATTACACATCAATCACCCTAATTTGCCTACCTAAAATTATTAAAAAAATATATATTTAAATTTATTTGGTTTCGTCTTAGTTTTTTTTTACAGATACTTGTTAATTTTATGTATCTTCATCTTTGATCATGTATTTTTTTTTTGTTTCTCTCAATTTATACTGTCTTTTCTTATAGTGTATTTTTATTCGCAAAATCTCGCAATTGAATTACTTCAGTTATTTTTAAATGATAAATACTGTCGATTATCTTTACCTTACTTAACGAGTAATAATAGAATTTTGTATTCAAAATGAGACGAATATCCCATTGTGTACTTTTGAGTGATACACTCAAACTACTTATTGCACATATTATTTTATATATATACACATATATATAATAATCTTGTACATATGTTTTCGCAATGTTTTCGTAAATCGATTTTTTAAGTTGAATTACGTCTTACATTAAATACTTGCAAATCATATTATTCTTTAAATCATGATTCTCTTAATGAAATTAAACTCAGCTTAATAATTCAACAAAACATAATTAGCCTTAAAATAACTTAATTTAAGTTAATTTGTTCATAATAGGCCTCAGATATGGTTTGCAGACATATGATGTGAAAGGGATCCAAACATGTCAAAATTAGGCATATCCTTTGCTTAACTGCATAAATTGATTCAGTTTTTAAGGTTTGAATAACTTAATTACGAGAAAATTTTGTGTGCACCAGTGCACAGTGCACAAGCGTAAGTAGCGCACGACATGTGGATGAAAGTGGGCCATACATGCTGATGTGTCATGCGCTAATTAGCTTGTGTACCGACATGGATCCTTCATTATTATTTCCCAGAATCCAACCTCCCACCTTCCCTGCTCTCTTAGCCTCCTCCTCCACCTCCTCCTCCGATCTCCGGTGACCATCTCCCTGCCAGCCGTGGTCTACCCCTCCGCCGAAGAAGACATCCTTGCCATTGTCGTCGACGCCGGCCGCCGCAACCTCAAAGTCAAGGTGGTCAGTGGCTTCTCCCACACCATACCCAAATTGGATTGCCTGCCGCCAGCGAACTCAATCCTGATCAGCACTACCAACTATGGCGGCGGCGTACAGGTGGACGCCTGTTATGACGGGAAACAATCAAAGAGTTTTTACGTGGAAAACCGACTGGCGGGAAAAACCACGGCTCCTGTTCGAGGAGGCTTGAAAGATCACTAGAAATGCGTTTTGGTTACAGTATTTGAAAAATGAATTCTCAGCCTCTTTGAAAGCTGTGTACAGGAAGTATATATACCCTGAGCCTGTTATGTCTAGTCACTTCTAGCCGAGTAACCTATGACCTTAGCAACGGCCCAATCAATGCCTGCGGATGGCTAGTATGTGACTCCTGTACGATGTGTCAGCGGTCATGCCCTGTCGGCGGGAAAACCGCGTTTTCCTCAGAAGTACAATCCTCTAACGGTCAGATGTCGTGTCGGGGTCTTACTCTTCGACATCTTCTTCGGCGTCTGCTTTTCGGGATGATACTCCTTCTGTTCGGGTTGGGTGTCTTGCTCACGTGGAGATCACGTGAGCAACAACGTGGACGGCTCAGATGGAGGCGCGAATCCAATTACAACATGTCCCCCCGATAGTCGTGAAGCGCATTGATGTGCGTGCCCGATTGCCACATGTACCGAAGCGATCTATAAATCCTTCTGAATCGGAGGCTGGATCTTTGTTGACCAGAGAAAAGACTGGCGTGATGAGCCTCTTCTCAGAAATTGCTGATAACCTGGGAGGCCGTAAGTCGGGCCAAGCCGATATAAGGCGCCCGGTTATTCGTGAAGAGGCGTCGAAGAAGCCGAGGATCCGTCTTTCGAGCGCAGGGGAAGGCGTACATATGACACCAAGGTCTTCAGTGGGTGATGTACGGACAGCTCCCCCGATGGGGGGGGTGCAATCACTGTGACTGACGACGAAGCGCACCCAGTTAAGGAGAGTTCGGGGAAAATATCCTCTGCGCCGTCTCCGGTGGTTCAGGAGGCGGCTTTAGTGGAGCAGGTCAGCGTAGCTCCTGTGACTTCTTCTTCGGGTCCTTCTGTCAGTCCGGGACCTTCGTCGGGTCATGGGGGTCCAGGATCCGTCAGTTCGACTGCGCAGTTTTTTGCGCGGAATGTCTGTTCTCACCTTGACAAGATCAAGGAGTATGTGGCGAGCAGGGATCAGGCGAAGATCCTCGAACAGAAAGCGGTGACTTCTGAACAAAAAATGGAGGAAGTTCTCTCCCTTCTTCGGAGACTGGAGCCGTCTGAGGCGGAGAAGGTGATTGTTGCTCTGGAGTCAAAGTGCGGTCGTCTTGAAAGCGACCTGGAGGTGATGACAGCTCAAGTTGAGGAGCTGATGAGAGAGAGGGGAACGTTGATATCCCGCATCGAAGAGCTGGAAGAAGAAAATCGTCGCCGAAAAGTGTTCTACCGTTCTGTTCGGGATCTGGTTGCAGAGTCAGAGCCAGGATTTTCTTTATAACTTCTCTCTTTTTTTTTTCTTTTTTGGCAATGTAAAAGTTTATTTTAAAATGGGCAATTCATGATATGTATCTTTCCATCTCTGATGTTTATTTCGAGTAAAGATAACTTTCGCGCCCAAAATCTCGAAATTCGAAATTTTTGGCGGTTGTGTCAGTCCTCGGGGATCGGGAGCGTCGGTTCCAAGGACCATATAAGATAAGGACGGGACTAGTGAAGTCACTCTTCGTTTCTTTTGCTAGTCCTTTTAGATTTAAGACAATGGTTAAGAAGTCGCACAGCAGAGCGAAGGATGTGTGGGCCGACTATCACGCTCTTCGGGGTGAGCTGTGTATCTTACCGCAGCATACCTTTGAGAGAGAGGTGTTGCAAGTGTGGGGGGCGGATCCGGAAGTCGGTCTGGAGCACCCGTCGGAGTCGGGGAATTTTATGAGACCGCCGGAGGGGAAAGTAGCAGTGTGCCTCCATCACCTGCGCGGAGGGCTGTTCCTTCCCTTCCAGCCTGAGTTCGTGAACGTTCTCAACTACTTTGGCATCGTTCCTATGCAGCTTCCGCCGAACGCCGTCACAATAATATATTGCCTTGCCAAGGAGTTGCGGCGTCGGCAGATTCCTTGGGACGTCGAGATTTTCAAGGCAGTTTTTCGGTGGGAGGTGAACCCTCGGTTGCGTGGGTGCTTTGTTCTGAAGGGAAGGTTCTGCCAGGTCTTCAAGGTGAGAGATACTGGGTTTGCCGATTGGTATAAGCGTTTCTTCTTCGCTGCTCTTCGGGGAGTGAGGTTTGGTGAGCCTCGAAGAGTACGTGAGGAGAGGTTCCTAGGAGAGGGAGTTGGTTTCGAGGTTGTAACAGAAGGTTCCCTGGTCGGTGATGAATGATGTATGTTCTTCGTCGTCTTCGGCCATTCAGATTTGGTGGTAGCCTGAGAAGGCGTCGACAAAGCTCATCATCGAGTACCCTGCCGAAGAATCGACGAGCCTGTCTATTTTCGGCAAAGGGTAGAAGTCTTTTGGGCAGGCTTTATTCAAGTCCGTGAAGTCTACGCACATGCGCCATTTTCCGGAGTTCTTTTTTACCACCACGGCGTTTGCGAGCCATGATGGATAAATAATTTCTCTAATGAAACCTGCGGCCAGGAGTTTTTCGACTTCTTTCCGAATCGCGCGTTGCTTTTCGCCGTCGAAAGTCCTCTTCTTCTGTCTGACGGGAGGTACCCCTGGCTTGAGGCTAAGTCGGTGTTCGGCTACGGCTCTATCTATCCCCGGCATGTCGCTAGGTTCCCAGGCAAAGACATCGAAATACTCAAAAAGCAACGCCGTCAGGGCGGGTTTTTCATTATCAGGAAAATTTTTAGAGATAAGCACAGTTTTTCCGTCGGCGACGGTTACATGGTCGTTCTGTTCGACCGGTGGTAAAGCGTGATCTCTCGGGTCCATGTAGTCTGTATGGAGGCGCGCGTTTATCTCAAAACACTTGCTTGCGCCGGCCCTGTCCCCCCTAATGGTTGCCACGCCGAAAGGCGTGGGGAACTTTATGCACAGATGGTACGTAGATGCAACCATCTGGAATGCTGCGATTGAGGGGCGTCCCAGTATTGCGTTGTAGCCGGAGGGAGCGTCCATGATAATGAAGTCGATCTCTTTCTCCATTCTTCTGGGACCTTCTTCGAGGGCGACGCGCAGGGTTGTGTATCCTGCGGGTCGGTAGATGTCGCCGGAGAAGCTGGAGATCGTCATGGATGGGGGAAGTGGTTTGCAGGGACCAACGGCCATCTCGTTGAAGGCGCGGAGGTACAGTATGTCGACCGAGCTGCCGGTGTCGACCAAGGTACGATGGATATCGCACGCTCCGATCTCGGCGATGACCACGATGGGGTCGTCGCGGTTTATGCCGCCTTTGGGGAGGTCTCCTGCAGTGAAAGTGATGTCAGGCAAAAGAGGGGGGAGTTCGATCGTGCACACCTCCTGGTGTCTCTGAGTCCTGAGGCCGTTATGGTAACCGAAGATGGAGAGGACGGTCTTCTTGCCGTCGGATTTCGGCGTGGTTGGTGTTGAAGAGGGGGCCCCTTTTGGAACGTCGCTCGGAAAGAGCGGTCGCGCCGCTTTCGGCAGGGGCCCTTCGATCCTCCTGTACCCGGTGAGGTAGCCATTCTCGATGTACTCGTTGACGAGTGCCCGAAAGGAGCGGCACTCGAAGAGGAGATGTCCGTAACGTTGGTGGAACTTGCAGAACTTTGTGGGATCCTCACCGGGCTGTGGTGGCTGGCGTTCGCCGCGGTTTTTGATGAAACCTTTATCGCTGAGGATCGAAAAGATTTCTTCTATGATGTAGACAGGAGTGGCGGAACGTGGAGACTCGCCCTCGAATTTGCGCTTCCCTTGGGAGGGTGAGTAGTTCCGGTCTCGAAAACTTCTCTTGGGAGTGTTCGAGTCCGTCCTGGGGGTGCCGCCATGCTTGTTCTGGGGCGAGGCGGCCTCCTGCCTGGCTTTCGCCTTGAGAGCCTTCGCATCTTCCAGATGGATGCGTTTTTCGGCACGGGCTCTGGCCTCCATCAGGGTTTTCGGCATGTTGTCGACGAAAGAGTCGTACAATTCGCCGGGTAAAATGCTGTGAACGAAGATCATGGTTGATCTGTCGTCCGTGGTGTCCTTTGTCTCGGCATTCATTTTTGAGAATCGGTCCACGTAGTTGCGGAGCGATTCGTCTGAGGCCTGCCGTATTTGCCACAGCTCATGGATCGTTCGTGATGTGGTTTTTGAGGTTCCGAATCTGGTCCGGAACTGTTCAGAGAACTGTTGAAAGTTTTGGACGGAGCCATGGGGGATCTCGTCGAGCCAATCCAGAGCGAGGCCCGTCAGTGTGTTCCTGAACAATCGACACTTGTAGGCGTCAGAGACGGGGTCACTTGTCGCCAGAGCGTTCTCGAAGCGTTTCACATGTTGAGCCGGGTCGGTGAGGCCGTTGTAGTCGCTGACCCGGGGAGTCTTGTAAGCGCGTGGCGCTGGTGCCGCCATGATGGCGGGCGAAAAAATGGTATCCGCCGGAGGAGCCGGGGGGTAGACCTCAGGCCGACTTTCGGCCGCTGCATGGGTGCTGGTCTCTTCAGGGGGCAATTCGACGTGTTCCGTACCTGGCTGTGGAGGCGGGGCTTCGAGAGGAAGAGCCAGGGGGAGAAGTCTGGGCTATTGAAGGAGGGCCGGTAGGTTAGCGAGGAAAGTGTTCATGGTACGAGTGAGGGTGGCGACCGTGTTTGTCAGTGTTTGGAGCTGTCGGTCGTCCCTGGTTGCATCGTCCCGGGGTAGGCATGTTGCCTGCTGTTCGCCAGGTGGTGGGAGAGCGTTTTCGTCGTGAGCGTGCTCCATGGATGTAGGGATCAGGTTTGATCCTGCGTGAGGGCACCAAATTGTTATGACGGGAAACAATCAAAGAGTTTTTACGTGGAAAACCGACTGGCGGGAAAAACCACGGCTCCTGTTCGAGGAGGCTTGAAAGATCACTAGAAATGCGTTTTGGTTACAGTATTTGAAAAATGAATTCTCAGCCTCTTTGAAAGCTGTGTACAGGAAGTATATATACCCTGAGCCTGTTATGTCTAGTCACTTCTAGCCGAGTAACCTATGACCTTAGCAACGGCCCAATCAATGCCTGCTGATGTCTAGTATGTGACTCCTGTACGATGTGTCAGCGGTCATGCCCTGTCGGCGGGAAAATCGCATTTTCCTCAGAAGTACAATCCTCCAACGGTCAGATGTCGTGTCGGGGTCTTACTCTTCGACATCTTCTTCGGCGTCTGCTTTTCGGGATGATACTCCTTCTGTTCGGGTTGGGTGTCTTGCTCACATGGAGATCACGTGAGCAACCACGTGGACGGCTCAGATGGAGGCGCGAATCCAATTACAACAACGCCGCACAGAGGACTGTGACCGTCGGCGCCAGAGTTGGGCTGCGGGAGCTGATCATCGACGAGGTACAACGGACATTGAATTTTCACCAAGGTAAGCTCGAGGGCTCTGGCTTTCTAATTAATAGGCTAGGCGACCTGAAGGAAAGAAAAAATAACAAAAAAGAACGATCCAAAGGTGTGAAAAAACGACCTAAAGTCCACCTAGGCGTCTATAGGAAAGCAATATAAAAGAGATTACTCCACCTACCGAACGAAAAAGAATATACATATATACATAGACGTAGATATAAAGCTCTCTCTAGCCTTCATCGATCTCTGTTCCTCATTGTACGTCGTGGCTTTCTTTCTTTATCTCTCACCCCCATAATCATACAAAGAAATATTGTCAAACTTATCAAAAAGAGACACTCTGATTTTTGCATTGATGTTCTTGCATTTTGTCTTTATCATTTTCTCTTCATTGATTCAACGCTCTCCATTATTATTGCACTTCCCCCTGCATTAATATTTACACCATATCCCATCCTTTTGTGTGCCTAACAGTTTCCCATCCACGAGTAACAAGTCTGTTACATATGGATCTGCGTCGTTCCATCTGGAGCGTACACGTGGAAGCTTACATGGATTGGAGTCACAGGTACCTGCGGCGAACAGAGAAAGCCCCGAGGCAAAAAGCTGTCGAAGAGGTCAAGCCGAACTGCCCCCACACAGCATGGAGTACAGGACTTCATACTGCATTTAAAGGGTATAGCCCCTCCATCGGGGGCCGTACTATTCGTACAGCCACGACCATGACCTGTCAACCTAGCAGATATCATTGGCCCTACACCATATTCGGAAGTCCGCAATCTCCTCTCCCTCATTATTATATTTTCACAAAACAAGTTTACACTAGTGGAAATCTTTGAAGTCTCCCCGAAAGGAGCCGTGATTTTTCCGCTCAGTCGGTTTTCCACGTAAAAAATTTCTCTTGTTCTTCTCATTATTTTCTTGCCACAACAAAGTCTACCATCCACTTGAAAAGGCAAATTTCACCATCAAGAAAGTCAATTAATTGGTAACTAAAAATTTAACATAATGTTAAATTTAAAACTTAAATTTTATACCTATTAACTCCCAAGCAGAAGGTTTAAGAAAATGATTATCAATACTGAATTCCATGCTCAATTTTTTTTATAATAAAAAACAAATAAATTTAAGATTTGCACTTGGAAGCGTTTAAATATGAAATTGTTGAGAACAAGAGCTCTTCAACCACTCAGATCACCGTCTCCCTAGATCTTGCATTCAGAAGAAGCATAACCTACGATTTCAGATCCGACGATCTGCTCCAGGACGAGTTCGCCGATCTCGCTAATCAGCACGAGTTCTTCGACGTCACCTGGTACCCATCCCAGGGAACCGCCGCTTACCGTATCGACGACCGGGCTCCGGCGAACTCCTCTGGCGACGGCGTCAACGACTTCCTGGGTTTTCAGTCCCAACCCGCACTGACATCCATAGCAGTCAGAGTTGCAGGTATACACGAACCCACTCTACACGTTAATTACGGCAACTATCTCACTCGAATTCATCATCTTTAATCTCGATCATGCAGAGAAGACGCAGGAGAAGACCAAGAACGTGCAGGGCAAATGAGCAATGGCCGCCGCCGTCTTGGCGATGAAGAGGACGGTGGCCAACGGCCTGAAGAACAACTTCATCTTCTCTGGCTACCCGGTAATCGGCCGAAGATGCAGACCTCGGGATCCTGCCAGCAATCCTCGCCGCTAAACCCACTCGCCATGTGCGCATGGGATCCAAGAATCAAAGGTCTGTTCTTTTACGAAACCACCGCCATTTTCTCTGCTTCGAACTTCAGAGCATTCATCGCCGACGTGAAGAAGCTCCGCGACCTCAGCCCGCGGAGCTTCTGCGGTGTCGACGTCTACAATGGCTTCACCGGTTCATCAAGGGCTCGGAGGCGTTCCTCGGCCAGCCGGAGGACTCCGTTGTTGTGGATTTCAACTACTACAGGGCTGATGATCCGTTAAGCCCGAGGCTGAGTCAGGATGTGTGGGAGGAGGTGGAGCAGATGGCTTTCTTCAAGCATGGGGCGAGGTCGCATTGGGGGAAGAACAGGGGAAGAAGTACCCAAAGATGGACGAGTTTCTTGCGGCTAAGAAGAGGCTTGATCCGAGGGGGATATTCAGCAGTGGGTTTTCAGATGAGATAGTTTTAGGGAAGAAGGGGGAAGAGAAAGAAGATGGGTGCGCGCTTGAAGGGGAGGGCATCTGCTCGGAGGATCGCCATTGTAGCCCGAGAAATGGGTATTTATGCAAAACAGGGATTGTCTATCAAGAGGCAAGGGTTTGCAGATTTGCCAGTTCGTCTGCTTCCTGAATGGAAGATATTGAATTTTTATGAGATGGATGTTATCCCAACAACTGGACATTGAATTGTTAATGCTTCAAAGCACGAAGCATCCGTTTGGAGAGAGGTTTATTTCTAGCTAAATTTATCATAATTTAAATACTTTTATATAAAAATTTGTGTAGCATATTAATCACTACTGACATGTTTTGCACTTGTTCTCAAGCTACAAGAAGGAGATGGGAATTGCATGGGAACAATCAAAATTGTGGCTCATAACTATTTGGCAAACAACATTAGAGATTACAAACCAGCAATGGTGGTCTTGTTTGAGACAAAAGTTGCTTTTGTTGACAGAATTTTGGTAAATAGACTCTTTTAGGAAGAAGATGGAGCTATGTGGCTGTTTCTTCAGAGGGGCTCTCGAGAGGAAGAATGCTTGACGAGTATAAGTTGAATGCTATGAATTTGACGGAGCACAAGGAATTTATCATTTTGAGGTGATCAACCACAAGAGGAGGAATTGAAAAATACGAGATGTGTATGCAGCTATTGACACGTTGAAAGAAAGAATATGTGAGAAGAAGGGTGGAGCGCCTTTTAAGTCAAGGGTGGATGAGTTTAATTTCTAAGATTTCATATTCAAGACTAACCACCTTGACATGAATTTTGTTCGGCTCTCATTTGGCTCTCGTTTACCTAGTGTACTAACGACGATGGTAGACAGAGAATATAAAAAAGACTTGACAAACGTTCATCCAATTCAACCGCACCGATTGTGATCCCAAACCACTAGATCAAACACCAAGCTTGAATAGCTTCAGACCACTACCATCTTCTCCACTCTAGTGACCCTAATACTATTAGATCCAATGAGGCTTTGAGATCTGAAGATGCTTGAATTGAGTACAAAGAGATCACGAAAATTATTTAAAAGAATATGGTTCATTTCTGCTAAAGTTCGGCTGCTATTTTGTCTAAAATGGGAAAGCGTATGTTGAAGGCGCTTAAGAGGTGGTATAAAAATTTGTTGGTGACTTGCAGTCCAAAATTTAGGATTTGAAAAACATCTTCAACTTCAAGAGAAGGAAGCCAGCATACGAGTGCTAAGCCACCAAGAGCACTCAAAACTTCTCTCCAAAGTTGCGGACAATAACTCTATGACAGCGAAAGCAAAAGTGTGATCATACCAAAAGCCAAAGCCCATTAGATGACCAAAAGGTGATAAGAATACAAAAAATACTATGACAGTGAAAGCAAAATGGGACGTGGTCACAAAAAAGGGTGATATTATGAGAACTATGTGCAACTTTTTCGTTGATAAATGGGGATGCTCAAAGCCTGTCGATGCCTTATGGAGATCTACTCAAGGTATAAACTTGATATCGACTACAACAAGACTACAGCTGATCGAGCCAGTGATGAAGGATGAAATTCTGGCCACTGCCTTGTTGTTGGCTAGCAATCGTGCCCTAGAAGACAACAGCATAACAAGCAGGTTTTACAAACACTACTGGCAAATGGCAGGAGATAATGTTATCAACCTATTAAATATGTTTTCCACAAAGGTGTTATGCTACAACAATGGAGAGATACCATCATTATGGTAATCCCAAAGATACAAGGAGTCGACAAGCGAAAGAAATTAAAACCCACTAGCTTGTGTAAGACCATTAAAAAATTGTGGCTAAAATCCTTATCAATAGGCTTATTTGTCATCTTGAATCCCTCATTGCTATGAAGGAAGGCGCTTTTATGTCGGGTGGGCTAATCGCAAATAGTTATATCCTTGCACAAGAAATATTCTATAAACTCAAAACATTAGAAATAGTAGATGGATTTCTTATGATTAAAGCTGACAATGAGCAGGCATACAACCATGAATGACGTTACTTGAGTATTCCCCTTACCAAACAAAGGCCTAAAAAAGAGGATGTCCAGCATGTCATTGATCTGGCGAGATGAAAGATAAGCTCTTGGGGAACAAAAAGCTATCTCTAGCGGGTAGAATCACACTTATCAATAGCAAACTCACATACATTCTTATATATTTTTTCTCATAGTGTAATACCACTAAGCCTCATAGAGGAAATCAAAAGACTTATTTGTACCTTTCTCTAAATTAGTCTTTTAGGCTCAAGTGACTCTATTATACCAGATGGAAGTGTCTAAGCTTGCTGGGCATTCACAACTTGAGAATATAGCGCAAACTTCTGTTGGCAAAACTTACTGTCAAATACTTAGGCAATGATCCTTGCAATTGGAGGGAGGGTATGTGAGCTAGTATGGAGGGAGGGCATGTGAGCATACTGGCTGACATTCACAGCAATTCGAAGTTAGAAACGACGATTCTTAGGCTTGGAGACTTGAACTTGTAAGTCACACTGTTTCGAAGCAGAATCTATTCTAGAAGATTAAAAATAGGTGCTCTATTTTCTTATTTTCGGACCCCTAGATATTTTTCCTTCTATTATTCAAGTGGCCAACTTACATTAACATAGAAATTGATGTTTTCAAGCTAAGATAGGTGTGTATAAGAACATCAACGATAGCAAATAGGGGCCTACAGTAGCTTCTCAGTGGAAAACTAATGGCCTGAGTCCAAGGAATCTCGTTGTCGGATAATGCGCAAAATGATTAACTTGTTTGGGCTACAACAGACTCGTCTAAAGATCCAATTTCTTTAAGAGATTATGAAAGGATATGATTCCTACTTAAATGTAGATGAACAAAAGGCACCTAAGAACCCGAAGACTGACATCATCTTTTCCAAAATTGCTAAATTTACTCAGAGGTGCTCAGAAGATTGGGCACTTTATATGGTTTGAGCCTAGTCAACCACTCTTCGCAGTAGAAAATGGATTGGATATTATCGATGGCTGGAAAAAAAAAAAAAGGACAAAGGCTTAGGTTCAGAGATAACCTATTTCTACTAAGTTTGGAAAGATTGAAATGCTGAAGTCCACAGCAAGCCGATTATGAACCCTTCGACTATCATCATTATGCTCTCACCTAATCAACTAATTAGCCTTGATAATATCAGGAAACACTGGAACCCATCTGCCCCTACTGTTGATAAATGAGTTGATGGTATGGCCAAAAGTAATGGCATAGAAATTACACAGGCTATTTGCTAGAAGAGAGTGGAAAAAAACTCTAAACTTAAGCACCAGGCACTGTAAAAAAATAGGCAACACTAGAAGGAATGAAGGTGGCAGCAAAATGGGCAACGACTTTCTATAGAGTTAGACTAGAGAGTGACTCAATGTAAACGATTGCAAAAACCCAATTGAAGGGAAAAAGCTGGTCTCCAAATGCAACGAGGGACCACACTGATATGACACTATTGCAGGCTTACCAATGTTTAGAAAGCATGTCCTATATCATATACCTAGCACTGTAAATGTCACAGGCTAACCGCCCCTTGACCAATTTTTGTAAGTCTAATAAGGAAGAGTCAATTACCGGATGTGTAATTTTTGTTCTTAGGCCATCTTTTCAAAGCAAAAAAAAAAAAGATGGGAAACATTACTATAGTAGGTAGGATTAGACTTGAAAAAAAATAGAATGATAATTCAGAGTCAGGAAGGAACAATTGACTCACAAATCGTTAGATGATTTTCAGATTAAGAACCCTTTAAGATCAAGAAAAACTATGTACAATGTAAGGAAAATCCAAACAACAAAAGTAAAAATATGAAACATTAGATGGGAAAAATCATGTTCAATCTGCACAAGATAATATGCTTTCTACAACGTTAAGAAACAAGAGCAGATATTTGAACATATACCATTTGTGTGTATCCATTGAACACTGAGGCTTCAAGCCTACTCAAACCAAGCTTTCGAAATAATCCGAATCTTCCAACTTCGATGATTGGATCAGGTGCTCGTGCAGGATCATATCTTGTTTGGTGTGTCAGGGAGGGGTCAGCTACTGGTGGAAGGTCCCAATAGATGTCCAAAACAGACTCCACAAACCGACTATTCTGAAAATGTTCTGCATATGAGATTGCCTTATTGCTGAGGTTAAAATCATCACGCATTTCACCACGAACCCCCCACCAAGCTTCACCATTTCCACATAGTTCACTTACATCCACAGCCTTTTCCCAGAATGTTTTCCTTTTAATTCTAATTCTTGCTTCATCACTATCCCTGAAGCAACTGTGTCCACCACCTAACAAAGACAAGTTTAGCAACATGTTCCACAAGAACAATACAAAAAATAAGCAATGGGCATATCAGAAAAAAGGAAATAAAAAAAAAAGAAAGTAGAACAATGCCATCTCCTTCATGTGGAAGAAAAGCAATGAAGCATCCTACTTGCATTCAACAAACATCTGCCAAATAGCAGCATGATGGCAGCAGTCATGAACAAGACTTAACAGAGGAATGACTTGCAAATGGGTTTCGATGGTGAATTTATGGAAGTAGTATAGCTTACGGATGTTAAAACAGAAAAACAGAAAGAAAAACTATTATAACAAAAAAAGACTTTTCAAAAAAAACTTATTATGTTACAAAATCAGTTTTACAACTATGTAAATTCCAATGATCTATCAATCGCATTCATCAGCCTTGAGGTCAGCATTTCATTACTCTTTAGAAAATGTATTAATTCACTTCAACATGCACCTTATTGTACAACAGTAAACCATCTGTACTTTGCCATTTTTAAAGACTAGAATCAACAACAAACCTGAAATTCATATACTGTAAGCAAACTAAGATTAAGATTAGTATTACCAACTATATTAGCATTGAACCACCTATCTATACTATATATAAAAGGGAGACTTTGAGCTGAAAAAAAAATTGTCCTTTTCTCACAAATACAGCATCCATTCTTCTATTGAAGCATATCACAGCCATTAAAGTTAAAACTATATATATATATATATATTCTGAAATTTCTGTCCTTTTTTGCACCTCTTAATTTTTAGCAGGTCCCACAATCTACTCTCTTATTCTCTCTCCTATTTCTCTCTCCAACTCCCCGCATTGTTCCCTCTGTTATTCTCGCTCCTATTTAAGTCGCCACACCTTCCAAGCCCAGCCCACATTCTCCTCTATCGTCTTCTATCTCCTCTTCCCAATCCCAGCACACATTCCCCTTTATCTTCTTCTCTCTTCTCTCTCCAACTAATTAGATTAAATTATATAACTTTCTTTCTACTGTTTTTACTAAAAATTATGATTTAATTTTTTTAATTCCTTTTAATCTTCATTTTAAATTCTAATTACTTATAACAAAATTTATAATTTCGTTCCCAACTTTTCTTAGGAACAAAATTATATAAATAGTGTTCGTAGATGCTAAGCAATTACAATATTTACTCCCTTGACTTCTTTAGTCTTGATTCAAAGCTCTAAAAATAATAACAAAAATTATAATTGAATTCCAAGATTTTTCTTATCTATAACTTTTACTATTATAAAAATATAAGTTAACCAAAAGAAAAAAAAAATTGTTTTTTAGCCAGAATCAATCAGAGTCGTTGAGCTTTAAATAGGTATGAATCCAAGCCATCTAGCCTCGCCTTCATGCATCGGCCACATAAACCACCACCTGCCACTCTCACCTTACAGAAATTATAATTTGTTCCCCAAAATTTTTTACTTTTTATTTTATATTCTCAAGTCCTAATGCCTTATAAAAGAAATTATAATTTGATTTTTTGATTTTTCTTAACCTTGGTTTTAAGGCCTAAAAAATTATAATTTAATCCCTGATTGAGAAAAAAAACACCTTTTAGCCAAAATCAATCAGAACTATCTAGCTTTAGATAGAGATAAATCAAAGCCATACAACCTCGCATTTATACATCGTGCCACATAAACTGTCAATTGCCACTCTCCCCTTATAAAAGTTATAATTTGCTCCACCAAAGTTTCTTAGTCTTGATTTTAGGTCCCAAAAAATTACAATTTGGACCTTGATTTCTCTTATACATCGTCTTAGGTCCTAATTCCTTATAATAGAAATTATAATTTAATTCTCTGATTTTTCTTAACCTTGGTTTAGGTCCTAAAAATTATAATTTGGTATCTGATTAAGAGAAAATTTATCTTTTAGCTAGAATCAAATAGAGTTGTCCGTCTTTAGATAGTGATGAATCATTATCAATGCTGTCTACAATGTCTAGCCTCGCATTCATACATCGTCCCACAAAAACCGTTAGCTCCACTATCTCCTTACAAAAGTTATAATTTGTTCCACCAAAGTTTCTTAGTCTTAGTTTTCGGTCCCAAAAAATTACAAGTTGGACCATAATTTGTTTTAAAATTCATCTTACATTCTAATTCTTTATAATGAAAATTATAATTTAGTTTCTTGATTTCCCTCAATCTTGATCTCAAGTCCTAAAAAATTATAATTTGGCTCATAATTTCTCTTAGACTTCATCTTAGATCCTAATTCTTTATAACAGAAATTGTAAGTTAGTCCTCATATTTTTCTTACTCTTGATCTTAGGTCCTATATAATTATAATTTGGCCCCTCAATTTCTCTTAGAGTTCGTCGCAAATCTTAATTCTTTACAATGCAAATAATAATTTAGTCCCCTGATTTCTTTTAATTAATTTGAATTCAAAAAAAATAATTTGAGCCCCGATTTTTCTTAGTTATTATCTTAGATCCTTATTCTTTATAATAAGAATTACAATTTGGTCATGTGATTTCTCTTATTCTTAGTCTTAGGTCTCAATTCTTATAATGAACTTCATATTTTGGTTTCTCAATTTCTATTAGTCTTCATCTTAGTTCTCAATTTTGAAAAAATATGTGCGTTGCAAGTACATATACACTAGTATATTTAATATGGTCACTTGCGCGAGGAATAGGTGAGTCAAATAAATTTAAGATTCTTCCAAAAACAACATAGATCAGATTTAACCATTCTCAAACATAGATGTGGGTAAATAACTGTTGATTCATCAAGTGTTAGTGTGACTTTTATGATATATCATGAAATTGCTTATAGCACATAAGAAATTACCACTACTAACAAAAAGCATAAAAATATTTCACGCTGCAGTCACTATGACAAAATTCCATGCAAAGGCTGCACAAATGTTGATACAATTGTGGATATATTTCGCTACAGCCTCATGGTATTTCTCTAAGGATAATTCTTAATCATCGTATCATTAAAGGGAGTAGAATTTCTCCAACAGAAATCAATAGAATGTAGGAATTACTATAAAACACCAACTTAATATTTGTTAAGGATGCTGAATACTAATAAATAATCAAGCATAACCAAACTGTTTACAGACTAGGTCTATTTTTTCACTTTACTATTTATAATCGCCAAAAAACTAGTTTCTACACTAAGCAGTTTGTAGTTTTCCGTAACATTTTAAAGTTAAAGCACATTTTTAAATAAGAAGCAAAAGATAAGATACATATAGATATTAACCTACAACAAGATATTCAACTTGCCTCGTATGTAAGATTGATCACATATCTGCCTCAGTGAGTAATGATCTCCAGTGCCAGTGTCATAGTTATCCTCAAAAATAAGATGATGAAACCCAACCTTAAGGGCCTGCTTCAGTCTAAGCAGAGAGATTAGTATATAGTTTCATAAATGCATCAGGTATAACAAAACTGAATGAACCATCCTAATTTTTGTACTTCTGCATGCTCATTAGGCAGCTAATGAAATCAATAGCTTTGAAACAATAGAGAATTCAACAACTAACAAAATATTTGTTTAACTTCTGCCAAGATGAAGTATACCTCTTCAATTCATTCTGGTGATCATCAAAGAAAACAAGCACTCGACTAAAGTCTGAAACTCCATGCTTCTGCAGAACACTTCCCCATTTGACGCTCCCGAAATCCACAAAATCCTTCCCTGCAAAGTATGTACAGTTCCCATCAACATAGGCAGGCCCCTTCTTCAGGTATTTCTCTGGATGACGAGGTGAAAGCGATATGATTGGTGTGTCAGGCATTGCCTGCCTCAGTACCCAAGTAGAATGGCCCTTGAATGCCCCACTCTCTATCATCAAATCTGGTTTCAGCCAGCGCGCCATGAACCATAGTCCAAAACTATGGTCGAATCCCATTCCATGCAAGTTATTCTTTATCGGCCTGGATTCATATATTGGCACAAACTCCTCCAATCCTTTACGCAACTCCTTTGTTGTCCATTCAACAGTTTTTCCTTCTTTCGATCTGCCTTTCGAGATATAAAAAGAAAGCAGAGAATGCGAATAAATACCAATCCAATCATCAGTATATGCCCATCTACTATACTAGAATTCCATTCACGTTATTGTTGAAATAAAGGCATTCCCAAGCAAACCCTAACTTCCTTCTAGTATGCAAAACAGAAGTGAAATAACAAGTTTTGATATCAATTGCCAGATTCCGATGTTACACAACACGAAACAAGGGCATTTATAGCATGGAACACATTTGCTTATCAAAGAGAAGATTTTAGCGTTTCGTATATATTACCGAAATCGACCAAGCCAAAAACAAGCAGACATTTCGACAGATCGGAAAAGTAGGAGAAATCTTACACCAAGGTACGCCTAGGGATCCAAAATCGGAGGTGAGGCCGTCGGCACCGGAGGAGACGAGGGCTGTGCGAGCGAAGGAGCCGTAGGAGGAGAAGCAGACGGCTGGGCGAAGCCAAGTATAGGCGAGGACAGACGCGAGGAGGAGGAGCAGTAGGAGAGAGGTGACGACGAGCTTCGCTATTGGGTGCTCCAGCAGGAAACCGAAGAGCTTAGAGGCGAACCCGCCGATGATAAAAGTGGGCTTCCTCGTCTTGGAGTCGTCATCGGCGCGCCCCTCCGGCGAACCGGGAGGCTGCCTCCGGGTAGAGAGCATAATGCCTTCCTGCATCGGCTCTACTTGAAAATCGAGATCTTCCTCGCCTCATTTTACGGGAAAATTTATTGCTAAATAAATAAATAAAATAACTTTAATTTGATTAAAATTAATTTTATAAATTACATCATAAACAAAATATAATATTAAATTAATAATATTTTAAATTTTAATAAATTTTAATATTAAAACTACTTTTATTTTTTAAAATAATTTTTATTTTCTACAAAAATTTAAAAATAAAAAAACTAAATTTATTTTATTTTCAATTTTTCTCAAAATATAATCAATTTTATTTCAAATTACTCATAAATTTCAAAATAAAAACATAAAATTAATAGATGAGAAATATATTGCAAATTTCATTATCTCATCATCTACATTTAGCTCAACGTCAAGATCTTATTTGTAAAATTATATTTATATATGAATTTTTATATAATATTATTTTGTCAATGATTATGTCGAGAAGGTGAAATGAATTTTGTGTTTTTTTTGTTTGATGATAAAGATGAAATAAGTAACTAGAGAGTGAAAGGAAAAAGGAAATATTTTCTATATAATTATTTTCATAAATTGTAAAAAACTATTTCCTTCAAATTCCTTCTCTTTATTTATATGTGTATCATTCTAAATTAGATTAAATCCACCATCATCATATTAGTTTATTCTCACACTGGCGTTGGATGATGTTGAATTTTTATGCTATTTAAAATAATTTAGAATGATGCACGTAGAAATAGGGAGAAATCTTGAAAAAAAAAAAAAAAAAAAAGAACTCGAGCAAAGAAGTTAGAAGAAACTCTAAGAATGAAGTTCGAACAACCTTATAATCCAAAATGAATTGAAAACTAGAATTGTTTTACAATCCATTTTAGATTAAATCGTAAGGGGGCAATTCAAAGTGCCATCTAATAACTCCAGAGTAGAAATATGGAAGAAAAAGAAAAAAACTAGGGGAAAAGAACAATAAGATTTTAATTATTATTCACCACATATAGACTAATCGCTATTTATGAATGAATTTGCATATTAGCACTTTTAATAGATTATATAACTTGTAACAAAAGAAATAAATAATTTGGCTTATACTAACTCAACTGACACGAAAAGAGACTCAAAAGATTATAAGATCTGTTATAATCTATTAACCTGCTTATTTGATTCAGAAAGAATTTAAGAAAGCTATAGAATTCTCCAAAAACTTGTAGCTTCATTTTTTTCTAGCAAAACCCTTCCGCCAAGCTTCTTAACCCTCCATTCTCATCAATCTCTTTGGCTCTTCTTTAGTGCAATTTTGTTGACCATTAATATGCTACTCCTAATGTTGTCAATGGTGTCGAAGCTTCCTTTCAGATATAGTTCTTTGACCTTCCGCTTTACTAGACTCCTCCAATGTCGTTATTGCTGCATGTCATTAGCAATCCCTTCTTTTGGTTTCACCGAAATCCTATCAGAGTCAATTATTGCAAACTGATTGAAGAGAAATGTAGATATATTATAAGATAAGAGAGTGATGAAAAGGATTTTATGATCATTAGATCGTAAATTAGATTATGTCGTGCAGCTTTCATAAAGTTCAAAACTTTGGACATCATGAAATTGGAAGAATTTATGAGTTCATTTCACGCTCATGATCATTAGATCCAGGAAGGAGTAAAGCAACTGTCAGAGCAAGTTCTTTTCAAAGCAATGTGAAGAGAAACTTCGATTCAAAAAAAAATGAGAAACCAAAATCTCAATAAGGTTGGGGCTATGGTCATGGTCATTTTCATGGACAAGTTTTTGTTAGAAATTGTGAAGAAGCCTATGGTCATAGTCGAGGATGAGATGAACTCAACAATAATATTGTCAATTAACTAGAAGAGAATAAATAGAGAGATAGGAGATACAATAAAAATAATATTCAACATTATAACGTCAGTAAATTTAGTCATTAACAAAATACAGATTAAATCAATCATATTAAATATACGAGAAAGCTTATAATCATGCACAAATATGATTATGAACAATTAGAACATGAGATTACCTCTGATTATTTGATATGTTCAATATGTTCATAGCTTTTCATTCAAAAGTCTCTTTGATGCAAAATTAATATGAGTTCTCAATATCAAACAAAAAAGGATATGAGTGCTTGAAATCTTCAACTATGATCTACTAAAAATTTCTTATTATTATATGCTTTAAAATCTTATTTTAAATTTATTATGTTATTTGTTGAATGAGCATATTTTCTTAAATATAATACCCTAATTTTTTTAAGATTTATCATATATGTATGTCTGATGAGGCATCATATTTACTTATTTATTTAAGTATAAATTATTCACTTCATTATTTATACTCACTTATTATAATTGTACAGAGTACTAATGCGAAGCATTTAAGTATATGCTGAAAAGATCTCTTGTTTTTTTAATATGTACAGTGATTTTTTTGTTATTTACATTTTTTTTCATTAAAGATATATCATGCCTTTTGATAAAAAAAAATAATTGGGTGATTGCATGTGTTACAAAGGGTGGAGATATAATTACAAGTAGTTAATGATACAATGAATATTTTATATATTTATATATGAGGAGATATGTGTTTATATATATATATATATATCAATTATTTGAAATAGATGTAAAGTGCTACACAATTTGCTGTCACCTTTGTCCTTTTGAGAAGTAATTGAAATTCAATAAAATTTTGTTAGGTCTGATGCCTCGTTTGGTTTGATTTTTTTTTTAATAAAAATTTAATTAATTTTTAAAATTTAATATAAAAATTTTTATTTTAATATTAAAAAGTGCATAAGATGTGAAATAAAGTTGATTCTAAAATTTATATTTGTGTTAGATGTGTAATAAAGCTGATTTTTACAGTTGAAATTTATATTGAGCTTAAAAAAACCCTCAGAACAAACGAGGTCATATCATCGTCACCGATCCCATCTCCTCTCCATCACTGTTCTCCATCAACCCTAAATCTCTTCATCTTGCTCACCCTATCTCTTCTCCATCATCATCAATCGTCATTGACATTGTAGCCGCCAACAAAGCGATTGGCCTTGCTAGATTTGATTTCTGTCATTAACTTCTATCGCTTCATTCTATGACATGGTGATCATATATTAGAAAAAGGAGCTCTAACAACACCGATGATAGTAGTATTAATACATGAATAAGTTAAAGGAGATAGAGATGATGTGAAATAATAAGCGGAAATGAACAATAAAGGGGTTACAAAATAGTAAGAGCATATTTTTTTTTACCCGACATAAATTTTAACTGTAAAAAATAAATTTATTGGACATCTAACACAAATACAAATATTAGAATTAACTTTATTTCACATTTTATGCACTTTTTAATATTAAAATAAATTTTTTGATATTAAAATTAAAAATAAATTATTTTTTTTTCTTGTCCAAAAAAAACTCGAACAAAACAAGACCTAAAAGTAGGTGGAAGATATAACCTAATATGGAATAAAAACTTTATTAAATAATTTCAAAATTATAAACCTCCATAAAATAAAAAAGTACTCGATCAAGTTTAGATAGAAGGTATTTAGTTCAATATTATCTCGATATTATATCATATCATTTAAAGAAAATATTATTTAGTTTGATAACATGTACAGCTAATTTTGAAAATTATCATAAAATTATCACTCAAAAAATTGCTTATACATGTCAAAATATTTAGAGGGTATTTATTTTAATATTATCTTAATATTAAATTATATTATATCGAAAAAATAATTATTTGATTTGATGACTCGTAGATAATCTCGTAAAATATTATAGAATTATCGTTTAAAAAATAATATTTAGATGTTAAAATATATAAGTAATATAATATAATATTAAAATAATATTTAGCTAAATATAATATTACATAATATTAAGAGAACGTTAAATAAACCCCTTAGGATCTGAATTGAGTTATTGAACTCAATTTGACCGACCGTTGACATGCCAGCTGTTGACATCTCGACGCGTCCGTTGACCACCGCCAGACTTGCTAGATGCCTTCCGCATCTCTCGGGCCAGCCTGGGTTCGAAATTTGCCAAATTTAGATCGCCAGCGCGTCACCTACTGTACCCGTAACTCTCGTTTTACCCGAAATAGTTAAATTTTTAACCGTTAACCGCCATTTCTCCCCCATCTTTAACCTCACCCAGTATAAGCAGCCGTTCTCCTTCCTCATGCCGGAAGAGCTGGAGCTCAAGCTAGACAGAGAGAAGCGAGCAAAATGAGGCTCCTTCTCTCCCCAGCCATCCTCTTATCCGTCTTCCTCGTCATCGCTGGCGACCTCGCCGCAGCCCAGCTCACCCTTTCCGGCGGCGGCCTCTTGACGGGTCCAGCATCGCCGGAGGGGGAGAGGCTGGACTACAAGACACAGTTCTCCGGCGCGTGGGAGGTTGTCAGCGCCGACTCCGGCGTGTCGGCGATGCACTTGGCCGTCACCCGCGAGAACAAGGCCATAATGTTCGACGCCACCATTTTCGGAGCGTCGCACGCTCGCCTGCCGGCGAACATGAGCTGCCGCCCGGACATCAACCGCAAGAATGAGAGCGTATTGGACTGCTATGCTCACGCCGTCGAGTTCGATCTCAAAACCTATAGAACTCGCGTTCTTAAGGTTTGCTGGCCTTCCAAATCTTTTAAAAAAAAATTATTCCTTTTTTTTATTTTAATAAATTTGAATATTAAAAATTAGTTTTTTTAATAATTTTATATAAAATTAACTTTATGAACAAAGAATTTCCTATATTTCAGTAGAAACAGGTCATTCTTTTAGACCAAATTGAGCTTGTTTTAGGTAAAACAAGTTCGAATTAATTTATTCTTGTGCAAAACTTATTTTGCTGTGTTGGAATTGATTTTAAAAAATGATCTTTTTTGGTAATTGTCAGCTGTAATCAGCCAAAAACATTCACAAACGAAGTCTATTTCGAAACTCATTTGTTTTCACCTCAAATCAAATAGGAGTCAAATACATTAATTAATAAATTCGAGTTAAGTGTACTTATAGGTATCCCATCAAAATATATCTTTTTTCTGAAAAGCCTACTAGCTAGAAGATGTCATCCTCGTAGAGGAAATTTTTGAAATAGATATCCCGACACCACTCGACGGGACCTAGCAGGTAGTGAGCATAGTATCTAAGAAGAATATAAAGCATCCGCAAATCTATGGAAGAACCAACCTTAAGTAGCGGATGAATTTCGAAATAGACTTTAATACTTGTAGCGAAATCTCATAATTAAATATTATTTGTTGACTCTACAATACTTTTATATATATTGTAGCGGATGAGTTTGTATTATAAGAGGAGGTTTATGGATTCAATTTTTATAATTAAACATTTTTTTTTTGTGAAAAAAATAAATTTGACTTATGCTTGAATTAAAATTTGATGTTCAAGTCAAATTAACCACAAAAATAAGCAAACTAAAATATTTTGAATTGTATTTTCTGTTAAAAATCAAGCAGACTCAATCTCAGCTTGAACATTACCAGGTGCAGCCTCGATGTAGAGATGCACGTGCATGAAAAGAGAATGCCTCCCATAATAATAATTAAAAAAAAAATAAAAAGGGTAAATTGCCTCATGGCCCCTTAGGCCAGGAAAGAATTATATATTGATCTTAATTTTTCAAAATTTTTAATTTTAATTTCTGAGTTCATGAAAGTATTATAATTTTATTTTTTTTAGAAATTCGATTTTTTTGCTTAGTCTTTTCTAATAGAGAAGTGAAATTTGATCATTTTTAATAGTTTAAACTGTTTATATATTTAAAAAATTATTGCACCCCTTTATTTTTATTTTTTTTATTTTAATAAAAATTATAATTTAATTTCTCTAATTTTTTATTTTTCTTATTCTGAAAATTTAAAATTAAAAAATATAATTATTAATATTTTAAAATTATATTTTAAAAATTAAAATTAATAATTAGAAATAATTTTATAGCATAATAATAAAAATTAATAATTATCATAGTTAAAACTAAATGATAGTGCTTATATCCTATAGACTTAAATTAAAATTTTTAAAAAATTAAAACTAATTTGTAATACATTTAAGGGTCAGATGCAATTACTCAAAAAAATTAGGGATAATTAAGTACATGCCACACAATTTAGTTTTATTTATGCCTTACCCATCCATTCTTAGTTAATTACCCTATACACACTCAAAACATTATAAAATCTTACGTACATACATTTTAATTTATTTTTATTATAATGAGTAATCATAATTTTTCAATAACCTAACTATAGTTAAATTACAAAAAATCTGAGCTGTTCATCATATTATTTTAAGGATATTTAAATATATTTTGAGTGAAAATTCTAAAACCTAATGTTTAGATGGCTACAAAGAAAAGAGACATCCGCGACGTGAATTAATTTTAGAACAAATCAGTGCTTTAGTGTAGTATTAAGAAAGAGAAAAAATATATAATATTAAAAGTAAAAATATAATTTTAATGATTTACTAACAGAATATTTTTTTTTCAAATAGATTTTGATTAAATTTTAACTCAAATGTGTGTATGTAAGATTTTGTAATGTTTTGAGTGTGCATAGCGTAATTAACTAAGAATAAATGAATAAGGCATAAATAAAACTAAATTGTGTGACATGTAGGTAATTATTTTAAAAAAATTAATGCCGCCATGGCGCAGAGGGACTAATATTTAATTATATATATATATTTCTCAACAGGTGTTGACTAACCCGTGGTGTTCGTCCGGCGGGTTTGCCGCCGATGGGACCCTCGTCAACACCGGTGGCTGGAAGGGAGGCGCTTATGCAGTGAGGTACATCGACACGTGCGACACCTGTGACTGGAGAGATTATGCCAGGCCGCTCAAAGCGGAGAGATGGTAAGGACTAAAATAACAGATTATAAGAATATTTACATAAATATCTCTCAAATTATTTTAAAATTTATTTAAATTATTATTATTTTAATATTATATTATATAATTTAAAAATTATGATATTTAAATACAATCTTTTAACTAATAATTATATAATTTTATAAAATAATTATTTATATATATTATTAAATTAAATAATTTTTTTAAAATAATATAACATAATATTAAGATAACATTAAACTAAATATTTTATAATTTAACGACAAATTTTTTAAAAATAATATATTTAAAATTTTTGCAAAACATTTGATTAATTACAATTATTTAAAAAATATTTTATTAAAGTTATATATATATATATATGTATATGTTTAAAAAAGATTCTAAATATATTTATAACTATATAAGTGCTAATAGCTTTTAATTTTACATGATTTTGAGAATTTAAATTGCAAAATATAATTAAAATATAATTAAAAAAGAATAAAAAAGTGTGCATGCAAATGGCCCTAGATTATAATATATAGTATGTAATCAAATATCCGTTCCTTAGCTTTATTGATTTTATTAGACTTTAAATTTTTATGTTACAAGTTTAGAATTTAGGAGATTATTTCTTTTTTTTTAGTACTCAGACTTTTTTTTTTTAAAAAAAGTGAATGACGAAAGAAAGTAAAATTACACTACAAGTTCTATTAAGTGTAATTACATATAAGTGTTGACGGATTATTGTAATTAGTAAGCAAACGCAATAATTTACCTATTAAGTGCTGCTCCAAATGTCCACCGCGTGGCAGGTACGGAACCCAGGCGATTCTGGGCGACGGCAGCTTCGTCGTCCTGGGCGGCCGTCGCTCCTTCAACTACGAGTTCGTCCCGCCGGAGGCGGCGACCAGCTCCACACTCTTCGACCTCCGCTTCCTCCGCGTAACCACCGACGGCCGCGACGAGAACAATCTCTACCCCTTCATCCACCTCTCCACCGACGGCAACCTCTTCGTCTTCGCCAACAACCGCTCGATCCTTCTCCAGCCCCGCACCGGCCGCGTCCTCCGCGAGTTCCCCGTTCTCCCGGGCGGCTCCCGCAACTACCCTGCCTCCGGCATGTCCGTTCTGCTTCCTCTCGTCCTCCGCCACCAGCGCTCAGTAGCAGCCAGGCAACCCGCCCCCTTCCCGGCCCAAGTCCTCATCTGCGGCGGTGCCCCGCACGAATCCTTCCACCTTGTCGACAACGCCAACACCTTCCTCCCCGCCCTCAAGTCCTGCGGCCGCCTCACTATCACCGACGCCAATGCCAACTGGGTCATGGAGGACATGCCCATCCCCCGCACCATCGGCGACATGCTCCTTCTCCCCAACGGCGATGTCCTCCTCATCAACGGCGCCAGAACGGGATGCTCCGGCTGGGACTTCGCGCGCGACCCCGTTCTCGCTCCCCTGCTTTACAAGCCTGGTGCCTCCCGTGTCACTGGCTTGGGCCGATGGAAGGAACTCGCACCGACGGCGATCCCTAGAATGTACCATTCCACCAGCGCCGTACTGCCGGACGCCTCCATCCTCGTTTCCGGCAGCAACACGAACCCCAGGTACAACTTCACGACATTGTTCCCTACGGAGCTGCGGGTGGAGAAGTTCCGTCCGCCGTACCTGGACCCGGCACTGGCGGCGCAGCGGCCAGAGATTCTGGCAGCTTCAGTCCCCAAGGAGATCACCTACACCGAGAGCTTCACGGTGGAGTTTACGGGGGCCAAAGCCCAGGAGGCAGATGTGAAAGTGACGATGTACGCGCCGCCGTTCACCACCCACGGATTCTCCATGAACCAGAGGCTGCTGGTGCTCAGGGTGGAGGAATTCAGACCAGTCGGAAACGGGAATGCTGCCGCAGCTGCCGTTAAGGTGTTGGCGCCGCCGTCCGGCGATGTTGCGCCGCCGGGGTGGTACATGCTGTTCGTTGTCTGCAAGGGGCTGCCGAGCGATGCCGCCTGGATCCACATTCAAGCCAAGCTTTAATTGATTTCAATGGACGATAGATTCACACCATTATGCCAAGAGGAAGATGGAGGGGATTCTTTGTTTATCAATTATCCTCTTAATTGTGATTCTCACAGAACTTTTGAAGGATTCAAATTGTTTTGGGGGGGAAAATTTCTATTAAATTTCAGGTAAATGGAAATATATTGTGAAAGAAAAACTTATGTAAAGGAAAAACTATATTATTTCTGATAATCTGTAACATACATGTAATTGTATTATCTAGATTCGAATGCACAGGTCTAACCAGCATAAGCATACTGATTCGTGTGATAAAGCAAATAAGCTACCATTGTCTGAATTTGAACTAATTTACAAGTTTTTCTCAATGTAAAATGCAACGACAATAAGAGTAAACAACAACAATAAAATCTCAATCCCAAACAGGCTGGCGGGCATAAGTCACATGGATTCACTTCCCCGTCCAGTTCAATTTAAAACAGTATTTTCTGTGAACTCGAGTTAAAGGTTGTGACCATATCCTAAGTAATGTCTTTTAATCACTCACTTTAATGTTAACTGGTGTAGATTCTCCCTCGTCTAATCCTTGATGTATGTCCCACTCATCCTCCTCATAATATGTCCACTTGATGTATACACTAATCATTCTGAGCGATACGATCTCAGCTATACTAATCTCATCAATATTTCATTAATTAATTGCTCAAATCACTTGCTATATTCCATATAGCAAATGATTTTAATTAAATAAGCATATTTCAATAGGACTCCTACTGCACTCCTTCATTTTGATTCTCTTGTCTTGATTCGATAACCAACATACTCTTCTATTGTAACATCTCGTGATCTCAATGTAGAAGTATTGTCCGCTTTAGCTTTAAGGAAACTGCGTGACTTGAGCACTTTCCAGGAGGTCACCCATCTCAGTGCTACTTCACCCCAAGCACGCTTAACTACGGAATTTTTCATCATTAGCCTCACAGTTTTCTCCCAAAAAACGCATCTATCATTTGAGATCACGTTATCTACTTATACAACTCAGGATCTCCCTCCCTTTCTTATGTCGGACGATTCATTCATATGCCCCCCTCTCATCACTCATTATTCGGCCTAGAAGCCTGCCAGAAGCCGCACTTTGCCTCAGTGAGGCCTTTCTCTTAGGAGGATATCACCCACCGATCACTCCCCGCCCTCTTCGGCCACGGGCATCACAGGCCCACCAGCTTCCACCTGGTTTCGTCCTCGAACCACATCGTACTATGGGAGGTAGGCTCTGATACCATGTTTCGTCCTCGAACCACATCGTACTATGGGAGGTTGGCTCTGATACCATGTTGTAACATCCCGTGATCTCAATGTAAAGGTATTGTTCGCTTTGGCTTCAAGAAAATTGCGTAACTTGAGCACTTCCCAAGAGGTCACCCATCCCAGTGCTACTCCACCTCAAGCACGCTTAACTATGGAGTTTTCCAACATTAGCCTCACAATTTTGCCCCAAAAGGCACCTCTATCATTTGAGATCACGTTATCTACTTATACAGCTCAGGATCTCCGTCTTTTTCCGATGTGGGACGATTCATTCTTATGCCCCTCTCATCACTCATTATTCGGCCTAAAAGCCTGCCAGAAGCTGCATTTTGCCTCAGTGTCTCTTAGGACATCACCCGGCGATCACTCCTTGCCCTCTTCGGCCACAGGCGTCACATCTATACTCACAGAACGATGAATAATAGGCCTCATACATTCGAAGTTCTTGTATGATAAGATTATTGTGCCACCTAATCTCACGACAATATCATATTTCTTCATAATCATGATATATATAATGCATCCTTTACTCACACATTTTCAATCCATTTAACATATTTTTCTGAGATTCCACCTTGTTAACCCCTCAAAAGTCCCAGTGAGAAATGTGATTTAACAAAATATTCAAAGAACAAAGAGCATATTCACCGAAATGGTATTAAAATGTCTAATGAATGTCAATCATACTACTTCCATCTCTACAGTCTCTCTAATTAAATTTACCTTTTCAGGTTTATTAGTGATAGTCAAAATTATCTGTCTGGCATTCTCCACTACTTGGCTCATTTCTCATTTATTTCAGCTTCATCAATCATCCTTATAGTCAAATATCATGGTTATATTTCAATGTAAACGATAATGTGCATGAATTTTCTATATAGCTACCTTAATGACATAAAAAATACACATGGAAGGAGCTACTAGAAGTATAATAGAAAGCTGATAAGGAGATGGAACAGTAAACGACGATAATGAGACGAAACATATGGCAAATGTAAAGCAGAGTATGTTCAAACAAACATGGATTCAGTACATATCCTGCAAAACAGCAAACACATTCCAAAAGGTATGAAGGGAACATTGTATTTTAATAAAGTAAATGCACTGATGATGAAGCAAATACACCAAATTTTTCAGGTACCTATTTTTTTATTTTTCTTTTGAAATGTGCAGGTACATATTTTTGGTGCAAAAGACTGGTAGCAAAATAATCTAATAACAGTAATCTGAAAACTTTTGCTTTCAAAAAGGGGTTGATATTTTTCTTCAAGTACTTCAATACAAGCAGACCATTCTTCAAATAAAATACCTCCACATCGGAAAGTAAAACGTTCTCCTAAACGGATAACGGATTACTACCAACGTAAGTTGGAAGACAATATGACTAATTAAACTACAATAAAAAGGTTTGGTTTTAGTTAACAATTCCTAATTAAAATGAAAAAATAAAAATATGAACAACTGTAAAAATAAATCATGGTTTAACTTCTTAACCAGTGCTTTTCTGATATTTTCTTTTTTCGTAAAACAGATGTGAAGGATTATTTAAATTTTTCAGGGCAATACTCAAAGGAGGTGAGAAAGATTGCAGATATGGATGCCGAAGTAGCATTACCAGATGAAAATTATGGCGATATTGAACTTCAAAAAGATGGCCTTAGTGAGAGTGAATTAGATAAGCTTGTGATACTCATCGAACAAGCTTTCAATAATCAAAGGTGCATCAGGGGGAGCCCAACCAGTACAGAGTGGCCATTGATTATTAAATTAATGAATGCAATGTTTAAGAAAGAATTTGATCTTGATAAAGTGAAAAACAAATGGAAGAAGCACAGGGAAAAATGAAGGAAGTTCAATGAAATTCTTAATTATAGTGGTGTAGGATGGAATAGTCAAGAATGTACTATAAATGCATCAGAAGAATTCTGGGCCACCAACATCCTTAGGGAACCTTCAAAGGTGCATCCGCTCAAGACATTGCTTGTTTACTTCACTTGAAATTCCATCCTTCTTATCCATCTTCTGCTCCAACAAATCGACCTTCCTTTCGTATGCGGCCAACAAACGATCCTTCAGTTCCAACTTACCCAACCCTATGGAAGAGAAGGTTTTACTTGAATCTCTACTTCTCTTCCTACTACCAGAAGAGCAATTAGCCTTGTTGCTAGGGCCAATTGATGCACAACGAGCATTACTATTTTGCACATCGTCTCCTACAATTGAATCTTCTTGTGATGCACTCGCACCGGCCCCCACAGCAAACTCTCCATCCTCTCTGTTATTCCCACAAATCTTGGTCATCACTTCATAGTGTTTGAAAGAAGTCTTCTGGCATACACGATATCCCTTCTTGTTCTGCACATTAAAAAAAAAATTTATTTTCATTTTGTAAAACTTACCCATCTTAGAAAACTATAACAAACAGTTTGTTGGTCAAACCTTCCGAATGTCGGGCCAGAATTCTTCTGATGCATCTATAGTACATTCTTGACTATTTCATCCTACACCACTATAATTAAGAATTTAATTGAACTTCCTTCATTTTTCCCTGTGCTTTTTCCATTTGTTTTTCACTTTATCAAGATCAAATTCTTTCTTAAACATTGCATTCATTGATTTAATAATCAATGGCCACTCTGTACTGGTTGGGCTCCCCCTGATGCACCTTTGATTATTGAAAGCTTATTCGATGAGTATCACAAGCTTATCTAATTCATTCTCACTAAGGCCATCTTTTTGAAGTTCAATATCGCCGTAATTTTCGTCTGGTAATGCTATTTCGGCATCCATATCCGTAATCTTTCTCACCTCCTTTGAGTATTGCCCCGAAAAATTTAAATAATCCTTCACATCTGTTTTACGAAAAAAAAAAATATCAGAAAAGCACTAGTTAAGCAGTTAAACCATGATTTATTTTTTCAGTTGTTCATATTTTTATTTTTTCATTTTAATTGGGAATTGTTAACTAAAACCAAACCTTTTTATTGTAGTTTAATTAGTCATATTGTCTTCCAACTTACGTTGGCAGTAATCCGTTATCCGTTTAGGAGAACGTTTTACTTTCCGATGCGGAGGTATTTTATTTGAAAAATGATCTGCTTGTATTGAAGTACTTGAAGAACGTGATTCACAATCTAGAGGAATAAAAGATAAAAGGCCTACATCTGGTTCCGGGCCTTTGTTCACCAAACTGAAGTGACGCTTCCTAGTACGTACTCTGTCCATTGACAAAACTATCAACGAAAGAAAAAAATATATGAGAATACAATTATGAGTTTTGAGCAGCATGTGCAGCTTGCAAGGTGCACAATTACGTGTAAAACTGCAAGCTACTAAAGATTAATAAGCAGTCAAAGATCATTTTTGTAAATGAACATTATAAAAACTACATAACAGAAATAAATTTTCTTTCAAGTAGCATTTCAGAAATAATAAAGTAAGTGCATTATTTGACTAAGATCAACACGAGGGAATACCACAAACTGCACATATTACTTTACCCAATGTTGAACAAAGTAATAAGTGTCAAATTGTAAAACAGATTACATCAGAACCACAATTCTGCAAAATAAATAAATCAATGCTATTATAAAATCGAAACAGGGAAAGCTAGCAAAAAAGCCCTCAGATCGCATTTGTAAATTTGCACATTGAGTATAACTGTGCTATTGTAAAACCTATCCAGACACAGTAAAGTGAGCATAACGTACAAAGCATTGATATAGATTAAGATTGTTATTGAAATGCTACTTTTTCCCATTCACAAAGACAAACACCAGATAACAACTATGTTACAGCAGTGCTCTGGATATAACTTTTCATCTAAAACAAAATGCACACAGACCCATATTAAAAGAAAAAATTGGCTAACATGGAGGTAGCAATACTATTGTAAATAGATTTTCTACCTTTTTATTTTTATCTATCATTAAAACATGGGAATATAAGGAGTGATCTTAGTTACTTAAACGTAGATAAGAATTTGGTAACTGATAGAGTGCAATGGAAACAAAGGATTCATGTAGCCGACCCCACCTAGTGGGATTAAGGCTTGGTTGTTGTTGTTGTTGTATTAAAACATGGGAATAAAATGCGGAAGGGTAAATCTCTGTTACCTCAGCTACACTGCAAAGAATGTGGATACACTCCTAATATGCTACAGCTCCGTGGGTTTGAAGCTGGTTGCGCAGCCCTCAGAAACAAACCTAAAACAAATGCAGTGAGTGGAAGAACAGGAGCTGAAGAGGTAAATGAATCATGCTTCAGTAGAAAATCGCGCAAATGCGTCATGCAAGAAGATCAGAATACAGGAAAAAGGCAAAGTAACTCTGCACGGTTGCTTAGCTGTAATTTGCGATCAAGCTGTGAGTGATGAGAAGGTGCGTTTGCAAGTGAAACAACTTCAAAAGGTCAATGACCAAGGCGGCATGGCAAGAGATCAACAAAATAGGAGGAAGAACTGACCTCGGCGAGCTGGCCTGCCCTTGCGATCAACCTGTGAGTGAGAAAGAGGAGAACGCGGCACGCGGTTCTATCAGCGATCAGCCATTTCAACAGATCTAGGGCAAAGACGGCATGGCGAGAGATTGGAAAACATGAGAGGAAGAAAACCAGGCGGCGCGCTTGCTTTCCCCAGTCGACCCGTGAATGAGGAAGAGGAGAACGCAGTCAGCGGAAAAAAGATGGCTCGCAGCGACGAGTCTTATCATCGCGGCTATTTTAGTCGAAACGCTCACAGAGCAGAGCCCGTTCTCCGTTACGCAGAGCGGAACCCGTACTCCGTTACAGGGAAATTAATGGGCCTGGCCTTTTCAAGCCACCAACCAAACAAGGCCTAAGAAATACAAAACTACCAAAAATCTGAGAAACCTATTGGTGTCACCCAAACACAAGTTCTTAGAGCACATGGCATGGTGATCAAAGAGGGCAGTTGGCTGGGATTTGACAAATGGGATAGGATTTAAGGTAACTTAGTAGGAACATGTGCAATATATAAGGTCCACAAACAGGAAATTTTTAAAGATATTAGCACAATATTTAAGTACATCAAGCAGTAACTACACTTGTCATTATACTTTTTGCTAGAAACCATCAGCATACAACAGAATTTTGAATAGTATCTAAAACAGATTTTTTGACAAATCTGACTAAAGATAAACTTGATAAATCTCATTCATAAATTTCAAGATAAAAATTAATAAATATTACGTAAAGTTCAAAAAAAAATTAACTTTATTTCACATACATATTACATGTATCCAAGGATAAAGAATAATTTTATTTTATTTCCTAAACAAATATCAATTTAATAGTTTCAACATTTTGAGTTTAGCTATATTATGACACAACAAAAGCCCAAGGCTCATCAATCAGCTGTTCAGCTGAACGGCCTAAAGCATCTTCCTAAAGTACCTTCTAGTATCACTGTGATCACTATTAATTTAAAACCACTGCACATCATTTGTTAATTGATAGAGCGCAATAGAAATAAAGGATTCATGTAGCCGACCCCACCTAATACGATTAAGGCTTGGTTGTTGTTGTTGTTGCCTGTCATCAAACTATCCATTTGCACTTGTTTAGATTATATATATAAAATCAGTCTCCACTGCTCAGTGCAATGGTTTCCCTTTTCTTTCTCTCTTTAATGAAACCCTAATATGGTATCAAAGCCATCGACCAAGTGACTCAATCATCATCTTCTACCTCACCCCACCTCCCTCACGACAACCACTCCAACCAAACCATATCCCTCCTCCACCATGTTCATCATCTTCTCAATGTCAAGCTAACAAGACCAACCTCATCCTCTGGAGGTTTCAGTTCCTTTCGATCTTCTGCGCATGTGGCTTGATGGGCTTCATCAATGGCGGTCTTCCATCACTGTTGCCTACCCTTTCTGACTATACTGAAATTAACCCCGCCTACCTAACTTGGTCATGCTAGGACCAACTTATACTCAACTGGATCATCTTTTCTCTTGCTCAACTGGTGTTTGCCCAAGCAATAGGCAACGAAATAGCTGCCTCCATGTGGAAAGTGCTAGCAACCATCTATGCCTCTAGCTCCAAAACAAGAATTCAATAGTTAGACTACCAGCTTCACACAATCAAGAAAGGTACTATGCCAATGCCTGATTTCAGACAACATGCAAAGTCTATCGGCTACTGTTTCTGACAAACAAATGGTCCTAAGAATCCTAATGGGATTAGGACCCGAATTTTCTGTCATTGCCTTTGCTTTAACAGTAAGAATTGATCCAATCGCCCCGGATGACTTCATTGGTTGCTTAACCATCAACTTGTTGAATCTCATTGATTTTGATGATTACAATTACTTTAAGTATAATACTAATCCTCTTCTAAGCATGTTCTTACAAGCTAACTGTCCCTTAAAAGATGGATACTCTCAAGTCTAAATGAAGTAGAGCTCATTGTTTATTATTTTTTATTCATAGGACTTAACGTAAATGCTTTAGTCTTGCCAAAAGATTTTACTCATTTTTTTAGATGTTTTATTTTCTTTTCACTTGCATTTATTGACCTAAAATAATATTTTATAGCATCCTTCAAGTAGCCAAAAATTCTCTCAAACGTCTCTCTTTTTCAAGCCAACAAAGCACAACCGATCAATTTCACCAAATTAATCGGTTGGCTCTGTTGAGCCTGAACTGACCCGCCCAGTCAGCCTAGAATTCTATTTGACTATTATGTATCATCATTTTGGCTAATCTAAAATATATTATTTAATATATTTCAAAGCTTTGTGATGTGCTATATTTCCTCCATCATGAAATATTCACAAAGCTCTATTTTTTCTCCTCTTTTGTCACTTTCTAAAAGAAAAAAAATGAGTTGACATCCACCAACCCTTGTCCTTAGCTCAAATTTTTTGTATTGTATGCTGAGACAAAGTAGTCCTTTTTAGTATATTTTAAGGACAAAATAATCCAAATTAGCATCCTTTCATTTGTCCTTATACTAAGTAAGCCCACTTAAGTATTTTTATATATTTTCTCACCCAATCTTTTGTGGTTTTGCTCCCATAATTCTTGCAAATATTTCCAAAAACTATGGAGCTTTTCCACAATTTTTTGAACCAAAGAATGACCAAAACGCCTTCCACTTGCATTCCTCTCATTGGTCTTTGGGTAGGACATGAACACTTGGCATTCTCTCATTGGTTTATTTGAATCAAGGGCATTTTACATTCAGCTGAACCCTATTTCCTGCTATCCAAACTGCAGAACAGTGAAGTAATTCACTTGCAAAAAATTTTCTAAGTATTTCCAAGCTCTCCTCTCAAGCTCTAAGTGTTCCTCCATTTCTTCCTTAGCTAAAATTTGCATTTTTTCTTGAAAAAGTGAATATTTGGAGAAGTTTTTGCTAGTAACTAAGCAAAATCTAAAACTGCACTCATCCATTTTACTGGCAAATAATTTCAAGTTCTACGTTTTTATTTCCTGCAATATTAATTTACTGGTGGGTTTGTAATCGGGTTTGTTCGACCTTGGTTCCCATTAAAAAGCCGGTATATTAGTAGACTGAAATCCCACTTGAGAAGCGTAGAGAGTGGACTAGGCGGGGAGCCGAACTACTATAAATCGATTGTGCATTTTTCTCTCCTCTCTAGCTAGTTAAAATTTGATTAATATATAAATATTAAATCTAATTTTAACTCAAAATAAGCTCAAACTACTTTAATATAATTGATTTATATAATATTTAAATCGTATCTTTCACAATTTTTATTTTGAGCTATTATTGTATTGATCTTGCTATTTTTGTCAATTTGCCCAAATCAACCGATTTATTTCTATATTTTTTTGCACTGTTACAGGTTATCCGATTTATTTAGTAAAATCGACCAATTTGCTCTTTCATGCTCTGTTTGACTGATTTTCGCTATAGCTTTAATTTGTTTCTTATCCTTCCTAAATACTTGGCTGTCCATGCAATTTACCTATTGTTAATTTTACAAGCATAATTTATTTGATTTTTTTTATCCCAATTCACCCTCCTCTTGAGAAGACCTAAGAGCCAATACAACTACTCTACCATGATCTTGTTGCGCCTAAGGCTGTTAATATGGATCGAAGATCGAAAATCGATCGAAAATCGAATTGGTTTTGGATCGAATCGAAATCGAGTCGATTTAAACGAGCCGACTAACGAGCCAAAATTATGGCTCGGTATTTTTTTCGAGCCGATTTCGAGCCAGGGTAGGATCGGCTCGATTTGGCTCGAGATCGGCTTGATTTAAATACATATATATATAATATTAATTATAAAGGGGGATTTACGTACAGAACATTGAATTCTTCACAAATTACGCATTTCACCATCATTTAGTAAATATTACACATATCACACTCTCCTTATATTGCTTATGGGTTTTACATTTCTATTGTAACAATAAGGAGAGTGTGATATGCGTAATATTTACTAAATGATGGTGAAATGCGTAATTTGTGATGAATTCAATGTTCTGTATGTAAATCCCCCAATTATAAAATATTGTTATATATTATGATGTATAATCTATTCATGTAATTAGAGAGATTCGATCAGACGATCATGAATTTATTTATTATTATTTATTTAACTAGACATTTAATGAACAAATTTATTGCACATAATTATATGATAATTTTTATGGTATTATTTTAGGATGTGGTTAAATTGTTTTATGATATTTTTATTTTTATGTTTGTAAAAAATAGCATATATATAAAAATATAATTTTTACATGTATTTTAATTTTAAAAAATTAAATTTGTGTATTTTTAATTAATAATTATAAGTATTTTGAGCCAGCTCAAAGTGTGATCGAGCTGGCTCGAAGTCGAGCCCATTCGAGCCGAGCCGGCTCGAAATCGAAACTATTCGACTAACGAGTCGATTTCGAGCCATAAAAATTTCGAGCGAGCCGATCTCGAGCCGAGTATGGCTCGGCTCGAAGTCGGCTCGATAACAGCCCTAGTTGCGCCTTCAACTCCTATGGCAAACAACACCCAGCTATCCACGCCTAAGGAACCTGTAACTCATTCTACTGATCCAACATTTCCACCACCCTATTGAGGCATAGGGCGCAGCAGATTACCTTATCGAGAATGGGACATGATAGTCTATCAAGTTTGCAATAAAGCAGGACACACAACCATAAATTACTACCATTGATAGAACATTACAACTTACCCTCCATTGCATCCACCATCAACTAGTTATACGGCTACAACACCAAATATCTAGTATGCTAACTCCGACGCCACACATCATGTTACACCAACACTCCAAAACCTTTAAATAAGTCCTCCTTACTCTAGTCTTGAGTCAGTGCATGTGAGAAATGGAACTGGTCTCTCTATCACCATAGGTCACTCTTCCTTAAAATATTTGGACAATTGTTTGTCATTATAGAATATTTTGCATGTGCCTCACATTACAAAGAGTTTGTTATATGTTAGCAAATTTACTACAGATAATAATGTCTCTATTGAATTCATCCAACTTTTTGTGAAGGACATTGAAACAAAGAAGGAGCTTCTTCGCAAAACTCTTGACCAAGGACTCTACCACCTCCCTCAACCTTCTCACCTACAAATCTCTCCATTAGCCCACATCAATTGACTCCTACTTCAATCCGGCACGCACGCCTCGATCATTCATCACAAACAACGTACCCTCGATATCATTCTCTGTAGTCACAACCTATCTTATTCAAGGAACAATTCTCCCGGTATCTATCGCTTATGTCCGTTGAGACACAGTCACATATTTTTGCTACCTTTTTCAACTTCAACTTACTCAAAGCCATTAGAGTTAATATACTCGAATATCTAGGGACCTTCTCTAACCCCAACTCTATCCGGCCACAGATACTATATTGTTTTTATTGATTCTTGTACTCACTTCACTTGGTTCTATCCATTGTTCTTTAAATTTGAAGCTTTATCTGTTTTTCTTTCCTTTAAATCAATGATAGAGAAATAGCTCTAGTTGAATATTTTGAGTTTTCAACATGATGGAGGGGGTGAGTCCCTAAAATTCACCCTTGTGCTTCAAAATCTGAAATTTGATCTTAACCTATTTTGTATTAAAACAAAAAACTACATCATATGCTATCACCTAGTAGGATTTTACAAAAGCCGGTCAAGAAGGACATGCCTTTACCATCCCAATAAACATCCCAATTAAAGCCAAGGAAGCCATATAATCTATTGTTAGCAGATCTGTATACATGTGTGATTCTGTAGATTCCAACAGATTGTGAAACATAAAGAAAGGGTGAAGCGCATTGTGTGGATCTCTTCCTCACAATGCCTTGAGGACGTCAGCAACAATGATGGAGGAATCGCCTTCAAGCCATAGGCCTTGTATCTTGTTAGTCTATTGTCTAACCAACTTTAAGTCCCATCCCATGCTCCTATTCTTTCAACTACCTCCACCATTTATGTATGTAGCTTAGGGCCCAAAGATGTAAGAAATTTGTATTCATAATCCCCAATAACAGCACCAGCTCTTGCCTTGCCTTTGTTCATGATAGATTCGTTAAAGTTCACTTTAATCCAACAGTTAGAAATCAACTTTCATGGTCCCTATATATAGAAGTTCTCCGACCGCTAAAAATGTGCCCTCTTGGTCGACCAAGAACTAACTGTTGAAAGCTCCAACAATTAAGTCTAGACAACTATCGATCGACCACCAGATCGACCACGTCATTTCTAGGCCTGATAAACAGACCGATCGAGCAAGCAAAACAGCACTAAGCCATAGGTTGACTAGCCTTGGCCAACCAACTAATTGACCAGGCAATCAAATAATTGATCAACCGATAAGCCAATTTCAACTAGCTATCATGTCAAGTTGGTTTTACTCAATTTAATAATTCCATACTTGATCCAACCAACTTCTACCAATGTCCTAGGCGCTTATAAGTGATCCAAACCTTCCAAACACTACAAGAACCAACCTTACATCAAATCTACTAAAAACAAATACAAAAACATAGAGACACAAATATAGATCATTTTAGCTCTTCTTAGCACTCCCATGTGTTCCAAGGCTTGCTCTTGACCTTGATCACCAAATACTTCACATGTCAACATTCACTGCACTCTCAAGCTTCTTTTTCTTCAATCATATGTGGAGCACCAAGTTAGCAATAAGTCTATCAATCCTACAATCATCATACAGGCATATCAATTAGTCATCTTCTAACTTAAAACAAGATAAAAAACAAAACATATGATTAACCTTTAATTAAAAGGGATGACTAAAATAGCACTTCCTACAATGTCTCTTAACAGCATGCACAAGGTTTCTCTAACCTTGTGGGAGGAGTTTCTTCAAGTGGATGTCTTTAATCATCTTGCTGATTCTCAATGGTGGATAATAACATACGCACTCACACAATGAAGAGGGATATAGGAGGAAGTAACTTTCTTCTATTACTACTTGGATCACTTTGATACAACTTCTTCCTCACCATTACGTCATTTAATCAATCCACCATATAATGACTGGCTACAGGAGACTCTTATTTATAGATTCTATAACATGAATCTTTCACTAGACAATAATTTACTACTTTAGCATTTATTTCATTAGTTTCTTTCATTGGAATTCTGGTCTTCTCAACTTGCTAAACTCGTCATCTCCACATGGCATTAAATGGTCTTTTGCTGAATTTCCGTGGTGCCTGCATCGTAATTAAGTTTGGTGCGCACAACAAGTTCAACAGGCAGATTTGAGTTCTTATTGATAAGCAAAAGCAGCTACAGTTAACAAGTCAAAACATTAGGAAGAGACGCTTGCAATTGCAGAGATCAAGCTCGATTCTCAACTACAGGCCAATCTAATGTCTACAAGCTTTGAATATATCAGAAACATTGTTACAATTAACACCACTGATTATAAATAGTACGACAGATTTGCAAATTCATTCAACGAGAGGAACCTAAAAACTTCCCCCAAATCTACAAAACCCTAGAAGAAGAAGAAGAAGAGTGAAAATTGAAGTACCTACGAGATGCAAATCCAAACGCCCACAAGGATCAGGAAGGTTCCTAACAAAACGAGTCCGATCCGCATCTCTTCGCCGAGGAGCAAAGCTGTAACAGCGGTAGCAGCGAATGTGGTGGCGTTTGTGACGGGCACGGCCACGGAAATGGGGGAATCGCCGAGGATGCAGAAGAAGGCGGCTGACGCCAAGAGATTCACGATGAAAGGAACAGAGTACTGCCACACAAGGAGAAGATCGAGCCACCTCCGAGCGTGGCTGAGAATATCCAGACGGCCTGCCGGCGCCGACCGAGCGGATCGGAGCTTTTGGTCCCACAGCAGAGCGCCCCGGCGCATGAGGGAGTTGGTGGTGCCCCAGACCAGCCCGACCCCTATCATCTTCCCCACGTCGCCGACCATCACGTATGTCGCCGGACTTCTGCCGAGGTCCGGGAGTCCTTGATGCGTAGTCAAGTGTCAAGGATGATTTTAAGTAGGGGCATTTATGTAATTACATATTTTATCTTCAATTTTGAACTTTTTTTATTTTCATCAATTTTCAATTTTGGACTTTTGATAATTTTGATTTTTTTTGTAAGAAATAATTTTGATTTCAATAATTTGATATAATGCATGCAATTATTTTAAAATTTTTATTTAAATTTTTAAAATTTAAAAGTTGTCTTAAAGATAAGTTTTGATCAAAATAGACAAACTTCAAATTAATTTTTATCAAAATTAAAAATAAAACTAATAAAATTGATTAATTTTGACAAAATTTAATATTTATATGCATGTATTCATATAATACATAATATTATTTTAATTTTGAGTTTAAATTTTGTATGTTGAAGAATAATATAAGGAAGTTATTATAATAACCGGAACAAGAGAAATCGCTTGATTTTTGAGTTCTTATTGGATCTAATTGTAATATTTCAAAAAATGAGAACTAGAATGTAATAATGATCTATGAGCACGTTTTGAGTAAAATGGAGAAATGAATATTTAATAAATGGTTTAGCAGCAAATCAGTTGATTCCAAATATTATTTAAAACAAAAATTTAAAGAGTAAATATCATTTAAGTCTTTAAATTTGAATGCCATTTTCATGCAAGTCCATAAATTTAAATTTCTTTTCAATAAATCCCTAAAAGCTAGACCCTTATTTCACGTGTTTTCTTAAATTTAAATTCCCATAAAACTATTGAAATAGAAATCCCACCTATGAGAGAGCCTCATTATATGATTATAAATGAATTTAAATTTATATTTATATAAAATATCACGAACTTTAAAAATTTGGATGATATTTAACCAAAATAAAATTTGAAATACCAGCAAATTATTACCAATAAGTTAATAAGTTAATTAACCAAGTGTTTTGTCGATAGAGGACAAGGATAGGTGATGTAAGACGCACGCCAGCTGTTGGCGACGATGACAAGCCTGGTCTGGCATCCACCCGCCACCGCCGCCGAGAAGGGAGATGCACGCCATTAACGCTCGTCATCTTCAAATCGATCGATGCTGTTTGATTTTGATGAGGAATGGATTTCTTGCTTAGCCTTTAGGCTTAGTTAAGAACTCTCGTTCTGACTTAGTAACGTTGAGGTATAACTCAAACTCAAATTGATTTTTTTTTTTTAGTTAACTTGACTTAAAATATTTCAAATTTGACTTGAAGAAAAAGCTAAATATAAAGGAAACATTACAATTGAATTTAACATAATACATATTTTATTTTAAATAAAAATTTTAAGGTATATGATAATATTTTTATCATATTTTTTTCTAAAATCGAAGCTGCTGATAAACAGAACGCCTTTCCCCTGTTTCTAGCATTCAGAAATTTTTCTATGAACCACCGCCATTGATGCAATCAGACAAATTTTCATGTAAAAAAGACATCTTTCTCCCTTCTTCCCCGACCACACTCTCTCCCAAACCCTAGCTTTTACCTGAACTACAAACGCCCCTCGCCCGGCCGTCCAACTCCTTGAGAACCCTCACCACCTCGGTCAGCACCGCCGCCGGCTGCCCGCAACCTTCCATCCCCACCATCCTAGCGAGAACCCCCATCTTCCTCCTCACCCCCTCTTCGCTGAACGCTTCGTCTTCCCCCTCCCAATCATCGCGGTCGCATCTACTGCTCCTCGCGTCGGATTTGGTCTCCGACGAAACTTCATCATCCTCGCCTGCGTCCATCCCAGGGTAGAACCCAGAGTTCGTCTTCCTGATCCTGCTCCTCCTCGAAGCTTCTTCCACGGCTGCAGCAGCGAGAAGTTCCAGTGTGAGAAATCAATGGTGGGTTGAGCGCAAAAACTAAGAACGATTGAGGTTGAAGAGGAAGAAGATCCACCTGCGGTAGTAGCCTTTCCTTTGGCTTTAATGTTCGCGCGTCTTTCCATCGGAGAAGAAGAGCTGCGTGCATGAAATTTTGGCAAGGGTTGTGGCCTCTCCCTCCCTCGCTCCTTAAATAGGCTGCAGAATGGCTGGGGTCAATCTTAATTTGAGCCATTAAAAATAATTTTATTTTACTTTTGGCAAGTTTTGAGATATAACCATATATATTTTCATCTTAAAAATAAAGTTATGCACTCTCTCTAGCTCGAGATTCGTGCTCAAGTGTTCGACTATTGACCATGCGCACGATTTCTTTTCGGCCACTCTGGTATTCGATAACTGAATACGTTGTTATAATCTGTTGATATATACCTACGTCCTTTATATCATACTAAGTTTTTGGACGTTTTGAGAGATTATGTCATACATTGTGTCTCGTCTAGGCCCCTACGTGTTTTGACATAATATTATGTAACACATATTCTTAAGTACTGCGAGGTGTAATATCATCGTGAGATTCCATTATCTCAAATACATATCATTTGCCCTAGTAATATTTTACTTTATAGTTATTTTGAGGGTGCGATGACTTTCACCTGAAAGTCACAAATGTGTCACCGTTGGCGTATGCTACTATAGTTATTCAAGATAGTATTTTAAATATAGAGATTGCTTTTTAAAAATAAACAGTTGAAAATTAATCTCATGAGCTTCACACTATACAAAAAAAGCATTGCACCTTAATTTTTAGGACGTTTATAAAAACATTAATACTTTTAAATTATATTTATATTTTATTGATTATTCAACATAATAATTATTAGTCAAACTATTAAAAATATAAAGGCTATGCTTGCATGCATAAGTTACTTTTAAAAAACATTTGGTTCAATATTATCTTAATATACCTTATATTATTTAAAAATACTAATTATGTAGTTTAATAATACATACAGATAATATTATAAAATTACTATTTAAAATAAGACATCTATATAATTTAATATTAAAATAATATTAAACTAAACAACTCCTTAATTTTAAATTTTTATGTTGTGTTTAATTAACTTTGAATTATTTAAATTTAAAATTATTAAATTACCATTTTCTTTAATAATTTTCATCAATTTATAGTAAATTATACGAATATACAATAACAACAACAGCCAAGCCTTAAACCCACTAATAGAGCCGAATACATAAATCTTTTATTTCTATTACGCTCTATCAATTAACAAATTCTTATATATGTGTAAGTAAGAAAGATCACTCCTTATAATTTCTTATCATGTTTTCTTTCGTCTCATTCTTTTTCTTTGTAGACAAGTAGAATTTAATAGCTTTTTTTTTTAACTGGAGCTTCAATTGAGCTATAATTTATATTTTTCAAACCATCTAAATCGACTTTCTCAAAGTTTATTTTTAATTAGTGCAACTCCAATTTTATTGCAAATAATTTTATTTCTCATTTTATATTTTCGTGTATACCTACATATTCATTTTAATATTCTCCTTTATGTAATATTTATTTTATTTATATATTTTCTTTTTGTAAGCCAGCATTTAGCACCATATATCATCGTTAGTCTTATTATAGGTTTATAAAATTTACCTTTAATTTTGAATAAAATTTTTCTATCGAGTAAACTATACGAATATAATAATTTAAAATTATAGACTGATCTATATATTAAGTTAATAAGAAATTTACCCTACAGAACTATTTAGGGGGAGAAATGCGAGAGGGCCCAGCCGCGGGCCCATCGCTACTAGCTCGTTAATTACTCGTAGCCTGGCCGGCGGCGGAGCGCGGGAGGCGGAGCACTCGGCGCTCCGGCGAGCGGCAGAAACCAGAATCATAATTGGGAGGAGCGAGAAAGATCAGCGGGGGGGGCACCGAGCTAGAGATAGGAAGAGAAAGCAGGGATAGAATTTAGAAGGCGCGATGGCACCCGCAATGAATACGGTGGGGGATAACATCATAAAAAGTGACAGCACGATCCTTGAAGTGATGATGGTGGACCCACCCCGTCTCCTCCGACCCGAACCAGCATGTCGCCCGAGATAGCCAGCATGCCTCCCCATTTCAAGGAATCCCTTCTCTACTCGAGAAGTTATCGTCGTCCGGAACTCAATCAGAGGGCGTCATGTGTGTCATACAGCTGGGTCCGGGCACGCGTGGCGCCCTCTGATTGGGAGTCCGAACGGTGCACGCGGCGCACCCAATAATTTTTCCCTCTACTCCCCCATTTTATACTAATAATTAATTATTACTTAAATCAGTTTGAAATTATCATAAAACTTAATTAATTATTAGTTAAATCAGTTTGAAATTACCATAAACTTAATTTCTTAAGAATTTTCAAGAAGAAGAAGTTTGGCATTTACTTACACGAAAAATTCTCATATTAAAAAGAGCACTGGAGGGATGAGTAAAAGAGATTTGATTACTTTAGAAAGAAAAAAAAAATTTAGTGCATTGCACTGATCTCACTAAGCCAATTTCATATCATATATTTACTTTAATGAAATAAAATAATTAAAGTTGACATAGAATTGTTATTCCAAAAAGAATGAAATGATAATTTGTTTGTTTACTTTGATGGAATAAAATATAAAATAAAAAATAAATAGAAAAAAAATACTAAAAAACTCATAAATATAATTTAATAAATATTTTATATTATTTATTATTATTACATTTAATTTTACATAAATAATTTGATAAATATAACTTATAAATATTTATGTACATATAATATATATATAATAATGCACATATATATATTTATATATGCATTTATATATATACATATATGTGTATATGTGTATAAATATGAGTAATTTTAGAATAATAGTTTTAGCATATAAGGAATAACTATTCTTTAAATGAAAAAAAAAATTATTTTATGAAATATAAAATAAAAATTCCTATAGAATAATTATTTTACCTAAATAAATATATTTTTGAACATAGTTAAATATCAACTTCTTATTCAGTTTTTTTTTTTATAATACTTCTTATTACTATGGAAAATTACCCATGAAAATTTTATTTGACCAAATTGGCATAACTTCTTTTATTTAGATCCAATAAACTAGCTAATTAAACCAAAAATAAGAAAGATAGCACTAAATTAATAAACAACAATTAATTAACTTTAAACTACTAAACATGTATTTAATTAGATAAAATAATTATTTTATTTTATTTTTATTTTTTATGAAATAATTATTCTTTTATTTACTTTGATAGAATACCTATTCTATAGAAATCTCTATTTTACATTTCATAAAATAATCATTCCTCTCTTCTACCTAAAGAGAATAGCTATTCATTAGCTATTTTTTATAGGTTTAAAATATTATTTTAAAATTATGTTTGTTCACACATATACAAGCATTCATGTACATATATAATTATATATATATACATACACGTACGTATTATTATATGACAATTCTATTCCAATCTTATTCCATTTCATTAAAGTAAACTAATTGTAAGTATTTATTATCGGCTAAAGTAAGTCACTAAATTAACCAAATGTAGTATACTATGGTATGCATGATTACCAAAAAAAAAGTCTATAATTAATATCGACATAGATTATAAAGTTTCAAAGTATAATAGTCGAGATTTTATGCACTTAATGGAGCCCGTTAAGTTGAGTTCCAATTTTCCTAAATGCTAAAATCAGAGGTCAAACCAATCTACGTCTCAATTTTAGCCATTTTGAAAAGTAAATTCAATCTAGGTGGAGTTAAAATTTAGGGGGCATTTGGTTCGTTGTTATCTTGGTGTTATGTTATGTAATCTAGATGTCATGACATCTAGATGTTATCTTTTGACTAATAATTTTATAATTTAATAGAAGATTATTTGTAGATGTCATTAAACCAAACAATTGTCTTCTCTAGATAACATAACATAACATCAAGATAACATTGAACCAAACGTCCCCTTAATTGAATCGATCAATTATGTTCGATTTACAATTAGATCGCACTTCTTCAGATATTCTAATGAATTGATCAGTTGACATGAATTTGATTAGGCTTATTATATTCATGACTTTTAAAAATATATTTGTTTTTAAAGTTGATTCATAATTTTAAACTAATAATCAAATTCTATTCATATTAAATTTGCAAACTAACGGTCGATCTAATTAATTTTTTTATTAAAAAACAAATAATTAAAATTTCTACATGACTACATGGTATCTCTACTAGGAGAAATTATTGTATCTGAATGGAGCACCATCTAGATGTCAATTAGAGGCAGCCACGTGTACCCGGACTCACCTGTATTGCACATATTGCGGTCTTTGATTGGCATCCAGATTGTACTTCATCCGGATGTAATAATTTCTCCTCCACTAGAGCCTACCAGCCGAGTTTATCTAAATGAGCTTGCATGATCAATATATATATATATATATATAACACCAAGATCAATAATAAAGTTCTATAAAAAAAGTTAATAATAAAATTAATCTATAAATAATTCATCAACCACAGAGCTATATATATTATCAAGAAATTAAAAAAAAACATATGAAAAGATAATTAAGATAATTAAGTACTTGCATAAATAAGTAATCTGACTAAAAATTAGAGATTTTTACGTTAATAACACTCACATGTCACTTTATTTATATTTAACACTATATTTCTGTTATCTCGTGATCTGCAAAGCAGCATCTGGAACGCACACGTGGAGAGCAGCCCCAATAATCAGACAAACAGTCAAGGCGAAAGGCAAATAATCCCCACGAAGGCGAAAAGCATCAAGACGAAGAGTTTTCAAGTCTTTCGTACCGGTACGGACTGCTCGAGAGGACGCGGAATGGCCCCCGCACGTCATTAAAAAAGGTATGGTCTACGGCAGGCACCGTACATCCGTATCAGCGTGGCCGGAGGCCTATAAGATAGAAGGACAGCCCTTGAATCTCCTTAGTCCATCCCACACGTCAGAGTTATAAAAATTCAGACTATAAATTGTAACCCAACAGAGAACCGGGAGCCTTTTTTCTCTTTTTTTGAGCTATTGATCTATTTTCAAACCCTTCTAATTACCTTTGTAATACACTTCTTCGACTAGTGGAGCTCTCTTCAAAGTCGCCCAGAGAGTGGCGCGTGATTTTCCGTCCAACCGATTTCTACGTCTAAAAATATTGTCTATTTTTATTATCAATAATTTCTTAAAGATTTTAACCTAACACTTTATATTTTTAAATATTATATGAAATGCATCACATTTATTAAAATAATAACTAACACAATCTTATTTTTACCATGCATTTTTAAACATTATACAGACACCTTTTATTTTTGTGATATTAAAAAGTAAGGTGTGCTTATTGTAATGTTTAAGAAATAAGTATAATTAATATGTATATAAAATCAAATAAAGTATTATATATGTAACTTTTTTCTAAAAAAATGTGATACTAATTATAATTTTAATCTAGTCTTCCCATCGAGATTATAATTATTTTTTTATGAAAATGCAATTTTCATTTCGTTGATAGCCCCCAACTCAATCGTTACAATCGTTGCAAATATTTTTACATGTAATGGCTCTACAAGTAAATCTGCACTTACGTTGGCTCGAAAGGGACTTAGAGCACTCATTACCCTCAATTTTTAATTATATATATTATTTGTAGAATATAAATAAATAAATAAATAATCTACATATTTTTTATTGAAAGTAATTAACAATATGTTAATACTTATATTCATTAAACATCACAATAAATTGAATATAATTATCATTATTGAGTAACAAGCACCTTACTAAAAACTCCAATTCTTTTATATTAACAAAAAAACTCTTAAAAGTTTACCTAAAAAAAAGTCTAATATTTTCATACTCATTGGCTCAAAACTAATTTCAACTTAGGTATTTGAATTTTCCTTTATTTGATTAAATGTTTTTGAAAATAAATACCACTATCTTTATTTTTTTTTCAAATTATTTAATATATTAGAGTATGAAGTCAATTGAATTATTAAGTTTTAAAAAGGATATAGAGATTCTTATTATCTAAATAGCTATAGATTTTTGTTTATGGTTTGCACATATAGTTGAAATACTTTAAAAAATAATAATTATGCTGCACAATATATGCACATATAATATAATTGTAAATAAAAATTTCTATCAAAACTTTGAAAAAATGTTTTCGCCTCGCTTACTATCACAAAAAATTATTATACAAAATTTATCTCAAAGCGATGATTAATTACATTTTATTTTACAAAAAAGAAAATCTTATATTAAAATTCATGCAAAACATAATAGTATCGTGTATCAATTAGTTATCAAGATTTAAATAAATATGTTCACAAATGTAATAATTAATTACAATGAGAGACTTTTAATTGAGCTTTTGTATATTCTAAATATAGTGCTTTTGTGATAATTTTTTGTGGTAATTTCTTTTACAAAGAGCTTTTTTTCACATAAAATCATTTATGTAATTATAAGGAGGTATTTGATTTTTTGTTATTTTAGTGTTTTATCGTATAATTTAGATATTATTTTTTGAATGATAATTTTATAATTTTTTAAAAAATTATTTATATATTATATTAAATTAAATAATTTTTTTAATAATACTGAATTAAATATTTTCTTAAATATTTATGTTTTTCTTGTCATTTTATCAAATATTAATTTTTATGAAAATAATTGTGATGTGTGACTGAATTGTGCCAAATAGAATCATAATTAAAAATTTAAATAATCAGAAATTAAAAAAATAAAAAATTGGCAAAATAGATGCAATACTTTTAAGTGATAATTACCTATATACCACACCATTTAACTTTTTTTATACATTATTCATTCATTCTTAGTTAATTACGCTATGCACACTCAAAATATTATAAAATCTTACATACACACACTTGAGTTAAAACTGAGTCAAAATCTATTTGAAAAAAAAATTATTAGTAAATCATTAAAATTATATTTTTACTCTTAATAGTATTTTTTTTCTTTCTCAATGCAACACTAAAGCGCTGATTTGTTCTAAAATCAATTCAAATCGTGGATGTCTCATTCCCTTGCTACTACCTAAACATCAAGATTTTAAAATTTTTACTCAAAATATATTTAAATATTTTTAAAATTATATGATGAATGACTCAGATTTTTTGTAACCTAACTATAGTTAGGTTATTGAAAAATTATGATTACTCATTATAATTGAAAAAAATTAAAATATGTATATATAAGATTTTATAATATTTTAAGTGTACATAACATAATTAACTAAGAGCGAATGTGTAATACATAAATAAAATTAAATGATATGACATGTAGGTAATTATTTCTGCTTTTAATTAGATCATACAGAATAGAAGAAAATATTATGTAACTAAAAATAGTAAAAAAGTTCTAATATCTCGGAATAATGATTTTTGTTTAGTGGGTGAATTTTTCGTTGGACAATATAATAATCTATTCTATAAAATATTATTCAAAAATTTAATATGTTTTTAAACAAAATAATATTACTCTCAAAGAAGAGATGTGGAGGGGGGCCCGGAGGGGCTGGCGGCCGATGGGGTTGAGCGCGCACACGCAAAGGCGGCTGCGACGGCGGGGGGGATCTACGGTCTACGGTCTACGCGCTACGCGCGATGGCGTGCGCCGTGCGCACTTGCGGCGTGAGCTGGGGAGGAGAGCTGCGCTGATCGCCGCACGCCGCACGCGGGCAGCGCTCGCCATTTTGCGCCGCGCCTACGGGTGTGGCCTCGGCGTCCGTACGGGGCGGCGATCGCATCGCCGCTGGGACACGTTAGCGCTGATCGGCATGAGGAATCGCATCGTACGGCTGATAGCACTCCGCAGTGCAAGATCTAGATTGTGAACTTATTTTATCTATTTCTTTATTATTTTCTGAGAATGTGTTATTTCATTTGAATAATAATTTTTTTATTTGATTCTAAATTTGCTGATAATCAATTAATATAGAATTTCTTGGAGATGAATTATAAAATGTAATATCCCAAATAAAAAAATTAAAAATAATTATTTTAAGAATGAATTACAATCAGATTCTTGAACTTAAAGTATAATAATATTCAAATATACATTTTTCAAAATTTTATATTTAAGGTTTTTTCTAAATTTTTTATTATTAAACTTTTAAAATTATAATTAGGGCTCGTTTGGTTTGAGGTAAGTTTTTTTTTACCTAACATAAATTTTAACTATAAAAATTAAATTTATTTCATAACCAACACAAATACAAATATTAGAATTGAAAGCATTTCATATTTTATATATTTTTTTAATATTAAAATAATTTTTTTCACATTAATTTTAAAAAATAAAATATTTTTTCTCTTATTCGAAAAAAAACTCGAACCAAATAAGGTTTAATACTCTTCCCACTCTTCACCACCAATTGAGGAAGAGAGGAAGAGAGTATAATTTTTAAAAAAATTAATAATAAAAATTCAAAAAAAAAATTGATATTTAAATTTTGAAAAACAGAAATTTAAATATTAAAATTTTAAAAATATACAACTGAATATTATTATATTTTAAATTCAGAATTTAATTATAATTTAGCTTTATTTTGATGATCAGTGTATTAAATAATGGCTCTCTCTCTCAATTAATTTATAATTCTGAATTCCGAATAATCTTTATGTCAATTTAATGGAAAAAGGTTCATTTTCAATCTGCCTACTTACTTTTTTAATTTTATCATTAAAAAGCTTTAAAAAATTAAGTATTTTTTTTTAAATCATAGTTAGATGAGTTTGATTCAATATTATCAAAAAAATAATTATTTAATTTAATAATAATTTTTATATAATTTTTTAAAAAATAATAAAATTATTAATTAAAAAATAACATTTATATATTATAAAAATATCATATAAAAATTTACATCAAAATATTATAATATATAAATAATATAATAAAATATTAAGATAATATCTAATTAAATACTGAAAACAAACGTCTAAATAAAATCAAATCAACTCTAAATCAATCAGGTTTAATATAACAATTTCTGTTAATATACCATTAATTTGTTCAAGAAAAATAAAATTAAAATAAATATGTTTTGAATTTACTATTTTATTCATGTGCACTTGTATTGTTGCCCTCGTCGCTGCACTTTGTGCATGTGGCCTCGTGCGCTGGTGGCTGCACTCAGGCGACCGCACACACAGGCGGTCGTGCGCAGATGGTCGTGCGACGGCCCAGGCGGCATCACGCAGGCAACCACGCGTCAACCGCGAGTGCAGTCTCACTTAGGTGGCCGCCCTCATAGCTGCTCGTGGTCGCAAACGCGGCCTCGTGCATGGGGTTATCATGACGGCATACAACTCGATCTAATGGCTTGCGCGGGTAGGATCCGGCAAGGCTAAAAGCAGTCATGACATATTTTGAAAAATTAATAGATTAAGTAAGAGTATTTTAGTCATTTTAAAAATACTTAACAGATTTTATTACATAGAGACCACGATGTCTTGTATAATATTTTTTGTGAACTTAAATGATATGTTTTGAGATTTGTGAATTTTTGCAAACCTCAGGGACCTAACCCTCAAAAATTCAGTTTCGTATTTTCTATCCGAGAAAGCTAGTGAAAAAAAATAAGATTCTAAAAAAAGAACTAAAGTTACAATATTTTTATAACCACACGGGCAAAATTTGATATTATTTTAAAGAGATAATTACATATATGCCACACAATTTAGTTTTATTTATGTCTTACCCATTCATTTTTAGTTAATTATGCTATACACACTCAAAATATTATAAAATCTTACATACACATATTTTAACTTATTTTTATTATAACGAGTAATCATAATTTTTCAATAACCTAACTATAGTTAGATTATAAAAAATCTGAGTCGTTAATCATATTATTTTAAGGATATTTAAATATATTTTGAGTGAAAATCATAAAACCTTAATGTTTAAGTGGCGGCAAAAAAATGTGACATCCACGACGTGAATTGATTTTAGGACAAATCAGGGCTTTAGTGTAGTATTGAAGAAGAGAAAAATATGTATCATTAAGAGTAAAAATATAATTTTAATGATTTACTAACAGAATATTTTTTTTCAAATAAATTTTGATTAAATTTTAACTCAAATATGCGTATGTAAGATTTTATAATGTTTGACTGTGCATAGCGTAATTAACTAAGAATAGATGAATAAGTTATAAATAAAACTAAATTGTGTGACATGTAGGTAATTATTTCTATTTTAAAATATAATTAATTTACAATATTTCCTTAATCTCAAGAACTCATATACATACAATCTATCCTAAATTTTAATTCAACAAATTAACATTACATCATTTTCATTTTTACTCGAGATTATTATTATTATTATTATTATTATTATTATTTCCATAATTATGAATTGCAGGAAATCTGTGGTTCTGATATCACAATTGAATATTTACAAAAATAACCCTTTGTGATTCAACATTTTACAGGAGAATCTTGCAGAATATCATAATTTTCGATCATGATTCCTTTGAGCTAATTTTCTTGTCTTTTTCTGTAACTGTCAGAGAACCTCAGAATTTACTTTCAAAGTGCTATACATAGAAGGTTGCATGCACATCATCATATACCCATCATTACACCTAAAGCCATCATATAAAATCATACCTCATCATTCAAAAGCCGTCCTCATGTACGCCGAGCCATAATTGACATTCGATCCGCTCGATCGCTAAAAATCGATAGCTCGTCTCGAAAGCCTATCGAGCAGTCATTATCGAACAGTACCGCTATTTTTGAATAAAATAGATCTTTAAATCACGTATATTCTGTATAAGTCAT
>KZ451932.1:3400701-3418201 GCA_002786265.1 Apostasia shenzhenica | reverse complement strand
TGATTTTGAAAATATTGATCTGCTCATTATTAAGCCCTAAATTCAAGGACCTAAATATAATTTACCTAATTTTTAATTAAAATTAAATTTAATTCAAAAAAGAAATGGTAAGAATTTTATTAGATCTCAATAAAATTATAGTTGGCTCATTTATTATAAATTTAAGGTCATTTTGAACTAAAATTGATTCAGTTTTTAATTAATTTTATAATTTTTATCAAAATTTTAGGTATAAAAATTTTTATTATTCAATTAATTTTAATTATATTATTTATGTTAACCTTATAATTAGAAATAAAAAACAAAATTTATTGTTATAAAATTTGAACAAAAATTATGTTTAATAAGTAATTACTTATTAAAATATTTTAATATATTAAATTAAATTATATATATATATTTTTTAAATTTTTTTATTGATCTAATTTCAAATTGATTTGATCTCTTCTTATGTGGGCTTTAGTTAATTGACTTTCTTAAATAAAATTGATCTCAATTTATCTAAACATTTAAGTTCAAGCAGACAGTTTTTAGTTAAAGCAAAAAAAAATGGAATGAGAGAATTTTGTATAAACATCAAAAATTCTTATTAATTATTTATTTAGTTTGATAAAAATTCTATGAAAATCAGCAGCTTTAATTAATTTGAAAGGCCTGAGTATTTATTGTTATTTAGATATTATCTTTTAATAATAATTTAATAATTTTTTTATAAAATTATTTACATATATTATCAACTTAAATAATTATTTTTAAAATAATATAATATACAATCAAAATAATATTGAATTAAAATGCTTTTAAAAAAATTTAAATTATATCATATAATTATGAGCATAATATTTAAAAAAATATTCTTTTTATATTATATTAATACATAATTTTAATGGTGATGGTGCTGTGGGAAATGTGGGACTCCACATCACTGTTCAACTTATATTGAGAACATGATTAACACAAATTTCAAAAAATAATCTGCAAAGGACAATTGATTTTTTGTCTTCATATTATAAATATTTTAGTGTAATTTAAAGGATATCCTTTATCTAATAATCCACTTATTAATGAGACTATGAATTTTATCAAAACAATAATAACAATTTATTCAAAAAAAATTAATAATAACAATAATAATGAGAGTGAGATAAAGTACATTTAATCGAACAACTAGCTGGATATTTACCTAGCAACTAGCTGGATATTTACCCTGTTTAGAACGAGGACTAAATCAAGATCAAATCAGGACCAAAATGATATATACTAATTTAAAAAACAACAATAATAATATTAAATAATAATTTTTAATCATTCTACACAAATTCTAATATAAAAAAATATTATTTTACTTCACATACTCAATAATTTTTAATTAAAAAATTAATTTTATTTTACATCCTAGATCAAAATACTCGATTCGAATATTTTGGTCTATGATGTGAAATAAAGCATATATTTTTATTAAAAATTATTGAGTATGTGAAGTAAAATAATTTTTTTTATATTAAAATTTGTGTAGAATGATTAAAATTATTTATTTATTTATTTATTATTATTATTATTATTATTATTTAAATTAGTATTACTTTGCTCTTGATTTGGTCCTCGCGCCAAACAGTGCCTTAGTATTGAAATTATTTACCTCCTCGATTCAATTAGATTAGGTAGAAGGATATTAGAGCTCTGAAGCTTGACTCTAATGATAAATCTCTTCAAGATACTCCGAGTGGTGGCTCTCAATGTCACTATATATATATATCTTTCTTGATGCAATTCTCTAGCTGTAATTTTTTCAATTATTTTTAATTTATTAAGACTTAATTAGCTTCTTTGGGAATACAGAGAAATAGACTTCTAATATCTTTTCTAGGTCAATTGTAGTTGTCTTAATAGAAAAATTGTGATTGTTTAATCTATTTGAAAAGATGTGTTCACTGATTTTCTATGTTTGTTTAAATTTGTTTGATTATTTATGTTAAAAAAAAATCAGTTTGATTAGTCAACCTTTTGACTTTTTCCTCATAAGGTGAGGGAGATGTCCAACAAATTTCAATCTCTTACATGATAGATAACTGATAGCATAGCCAAATTATTACTGAAAATTATATATGAAATTATTATCTTCCCACATAAAATATTTGGGAAAACAAAATTTAAGTGAAGAAAAGCAATATATGTGCTTATTTTTTATTCTAACAATTTTTTTTTTAAAATAAAACCACTATAATAAACTAATGGCCGGCACGCTCTGAATATGGTTGATGAAGAGCTAAATTTGAACGAGTTTGCTTCAACTCAAATTTAAAGATTTTAAGTTTGAACAAGTTTGATTTGAGTTAATAAAAATATAGTCAATTTCGAGTTAATTTTTGAGTTGAATCGAGTTTTATTTTTATTCTTATTTTTTTTATTTAAAAAATCATTTTACATATAATATATAATATATATTATTTTTTAGCAGAATTTATATGTATTATATATTTATTTATATATAGGTGCTTTAATATATACTTTAAATATATTTTAACTAAAAAATAATATATATATATATATATAATATTTTAAAATATATTTGAAATAACTATATGTGTATAATTATATAGATATTAAATTGAATATGTGTTGAATTAATTTTTTTCGAGTGAGTTAACTTAAATTTATAAGAAAATTAAGTTAATTTTGAACCAAATAAAATATAAATAAATTATAAATTGAATTTAGAGTTTCGAGTATTTTGCTTACCTATAGTGGTGAAGCTGAATTTTTATACTTCAGGGGAATGTTTGTATAGGAATGCATATATTCTAGGATTTGCAATAGGAATGCATATATTCTAGGATTTGCAATGAAATTTTTATTAATTTCAAGTTTATTAGGAAAATTTATATATAGCATAGCATGTTTTTATATAGTAATTCTAGTAGAATAGAATATGACGAAATTATATATTTTATTTTAATTAATTTGTTGATATATTTTAATGAATCTTATTTTATTATATATATTTATAATTTAATAATAAAATTTGTCATCTATTTGTATTATATTTAAAGTAAATTATATTATAGTTAATCAACGAAAATTAAAATTATAATTTTTAAGATTTAAGATAGTGTTAACTTTTTAGCTTTAAAACAATTTAGTGTTTAATGTCTTGAATTTTATATTTTAAATAATTGATTTTAAAGCTTAAAAATTAAAGTAAAAAAAAAATTAACTTATAAAAATTATCAAAAATATATAAATTTTTTTAGATCATATGTAAAGACTTAATTTATATTATGAAGATTTACATATATAACACATAAAATTATCTTATTTACTTATTATATACTTAAAATATAAATATTATTTTGGAGATTTTTAAATATATTAATATTACACGCTTTACATTATAGCCTCCGTGAAAGAATGATCTTGAACTTTAAATTAAGTGATTGAAAAGTCATATTTTATAGATTTATTCTATAAAATAATATTATATTTTTAATTATAAAATATTATGTTATTATTATGTATCAAATTATATATTACTAAAATTTTAAATTAATAAGTAATATTTAGCATTTATTTTTTTTAAAAAAAATATTATGTGAACTATTGTTAGTGAGTAATCTAATTATCATTATTAATTAATTTAATTATAATTAGATTAAGTGGGATGATAAGTGATGGATAGAGCTATAGTAGTATGGAGTGAGTCGTATTAATGTTTTTAAAAGTGCTTTAATGTTTATATTCTTATTATCAGAAAAAGTTTATATTCTGATAATTTAACCAATACATGTATGCAATTGTTGATCAAAATATTGGCTCTGTTGGGCGCGAGAACCAAAACATGACCAAAATAGTACTAGTTTAAAAAAAAAAATAATAATAATAAATAAATTATTTTAATTATTCTACATAAATTTTAATATAAAGAATAATATTTAACTTCACATACTCAATAATTTTTAATAAAAATATAAATTTTATTTTACATCTTAGATCAAAATACTGGATTTAAATATTTTGTTCTAGAATACGAAATAAAATTGATATTTTGATTTTAAATTGTTGAGTATATAAAGTAAAATAATATTTTTTATATTTGAATTTGTCTAAAATGATTTAAAATATTTATTTATTATTATTATTGTTGTTTTTTAAATTAGTACCATTTTGGTCCTATTTTGGTCTTCGCGCCAAACATGGCCAAGGCTCCGTACTCATTAATGGAAAAAATATTGGATTCTGAGAGCTCACCACGTCACTTTTTTATTCACAAATGAAATAGCGACAGCTGACAGCGGGTGGCCCACTGTAGCTGGGTTCGGAGATCTATGTGCTTGTTATAGGCATAAAAGTGGTTATTATAGGCATAAAGATGCTTGCTATAAGCATAAATGTACTTGTTATGTACTTATAATAAGCATATTTATGCTTATAAGCATAAATGTACTTGTTATAGGCATAAATATATTTGTTATGTGCTTATAACAAATATATTTATACTTATAACAGCCTATAACAAGCATTTTTATGTTTATAATAAGTATTTTTATGCCTATAATAAGTACCTTTATACCTATAACAAGCACATTGATCTCTGAACCCAGCTGTAGTGAGTCACTCGCTGCCAACTATCGCCATTTAATTGGTGTATAGAAAGGTGATGTGGCGAGCTTCCCAAACCCAATAATTTTTCTATTAACAAGGCGTGTCAAGCACAAAATCTTTGGCTCTAATTTTACTCTTTGAGTAATATAAAAAAAAAGTTTTACTTTTGGGTTGTCTTTTTTTTTGGAGGGTTTGCAAAAAATTCAATTTTATTAAGTTTAATTGTGAAATTCTTATTTTAAAAAATTAAAATATATATATTTAAATATTAAAAATATATTTAAGCACTTTCAATTACTATTATAACCTGAACTTTTACTTCTTTTTTATATTCTTGCTAATTTTTAATATTTAAATACATATTTTTGATTTTAAAATAATAATTTAATGATTAAATTTAGTGAAATATGTAAAAAAAAATGACACATTAAAAAAAAAAAGTTAAAGGGACTTGGATGAAATTGCCTCAAGGGCTTGAATGAAATTACTTTTTTTTTTTTAGTAAGATTTTCCTTTGATTTTTTTTTTTGTTCTTCATGCAGCTCGAATGAAATTTTCGAGACTTTTTCAAAAATAAAAAAAAGTGAAGATTTGATTTCCAGCAAGCCCTACAAGAAAAAAAATTCCAAAAAACAAAACTAAAGAAACCAAAAATGTATCTAAGTGGTTATAGGAAGACAAGATTCCCCAGGGTTCAGTTGAGTCGCTCCACATGTTTGACTAAAAAACTCCGACGTAGTGCTCTGGAGCAGAAAAGCGAGGGAGAGATAAAATTAAAATTTTAACAAATTTACAAATATTCTTTTTTTGATAATAAGCACAATATTTCTTAAAAAAGAAAACTATCAATTTGAAGTTTTTATGTAATAATTATAATTTTTAAAGACTTATATTATTACAAAATGTTCAAATTAGGCCTTATCACTAAATTTTTAAAACTATGGATCAAAATATAATTAAACATAATTATAAAAAAATTTCAATAATTTATCCCTTTTATTTTCTCTGAAGAAATTAATATTTTCTTTTTTTATATAAGAAGTTAATATTTACAGTTCCCTAGAAATTATACATCTATTAATAATTTCCTCGATAGCTCCATGTATAATTTAAAATGATAAAATTGGAGTAGGCATCCAAATAAAGGCTGGCACGATTCTTGTTAAATTAAAATAAACAAATATTAACATAATAATTTAATTTTCTATATTGATGTATAACAATAAATTTTTTTTTTTAGCCGGCCATTTCTTGTTTTTTTCTTTATTCATTTGCGTGAATATTCCCCATTAACAGTATATACCAAGAATATTTAAAAAAAAAAAAAAGAACGTTCAAAAAATGAGAAAAAAATTCAAAAGAACTAAACTTATTCACAAATGTCGTGAAGCTTCTCTTAGTCGAGTCAAATGGGAGCTAGAGAGTTTCGAGTTCCACACTACTGCACAATTCCCACTTGCGGTGGGGAATTATTGTGTTTGAGGCAAAAAAAAAAAAGCAAAATAAATTAATAAAATAAAATTATTCATAAATATCATTATGCAAATATAATAAACTCTAAAAAGCATTGTAAATATATAATTTTTTCTTGATAATTTTTTTGTAGGTTCCTAAGGTTTAGAATTTTTGTACATATGATGGACTTTCTGAATCATTTACACATAGGTACCTAATTAGATTAAGATTTTATTATAGTGTTTTCTTAATTCAAAATAACTACAACAATGAAATTCCTAATTTATTCTTCAGTTCTCACATAATGAACTTAATTATGAAACATTGATAACTGCATTTTTTTTAAACTTTAATAAAAAGTGATATACATTTCCATCACAAACTTAATTGTTTCAATTAATTTTGGTCGAGGGTGCAATCGAGTAAGACACAAAATTGAAGGACCACAGTAAAAAAAACATTAATCTTAGAGACTTACGTGTTAAATTATTGAAAATCTAATCTATAAACAAGTCTCTTAAGCAATTTAATTTAATTTTTTAAAATAATAAAAGTGTCATTTTTAGATTTTTAATTCAGTAGATTATTTATGTATTAATCTTAATTTATTGAATAACCTAATTTAATCCATTAAATTGATACAATGAATTAATATTAAAAAATTTATATTTGTTATTCTTTAAGAATTTTTTTTACGTACGACACTCCTAAGTTTAATATTTATAGACGATACTCTAAATAAAATTTTGAGTGGGAGCGTGTAAATTTATATTTAAAATATCTAAATATTGAATTTTGGAAAAAGGTTTAGATGTAAATTTTTCATTAATATTTTAGATTGTAATTAATTAATTGATGAGTACTTATTGGAACTGTTGACTAATTATTATATATGCAAATTAAACGTCTAATATTTCATAAATGAGAACATGATTCATGCTGATAAATTTCATGATTGCGAAAATTTAATAGCAATTGATTTTTTATATAATTTGTAATTAATGATACATTAATCATCAATCCTTCTCATACCTCTATACGTTTTCTGCCGCGTCGCCTGAGATCTGGCTCTGCGGCAGCGATCTCCTCTCCTTGCCGGCGAACCACCGCACCGTCCGGCGAGCAATAGGCAGCCAAAGCTGCCTCATCCTATCCTCCTTCCCGCCGTGGCTCCCCGGCGGCCTATACCTCGCCACCGCCGTGATATCAGACATGCACCTGCTCGCCGGCGATATCAAAGCCCTCACGTCGCCGTCAGCGTAAATATCAGCCGAACAGTCCTCCGGCGCCGGCGCGTGCATCCGAATCGCTTTGCTCTCCAATCTCCTCTTCATCTCCATTTCTTCCCTTATCTTCGACACCTCGGCGGCGGCTCCGGCAGGAGGGAGTTCATCGAAGCGAGATGAGAGCCTCCTGCTGGATGCCACGCGCAGCATCTCGGAGTCGAGGCACATCAGGTCGGCGGAGTTGAAGTCGCTCCACCTGCTCCGGAGCACTACGTCGGAGACGATGATCCGGTGCTTGAGGTTATGCAGAGCCGTCGGCTTCCCATAGTCGCCGCACAGAAACTAAAAGATATAAAAATTAATTATTCTTAAAAAAGACTTATAAAGTTAACATTTTTAAGTTAATTCATAATTAATAAAAAATTTAACATAGTTCGAAATTAAGATCTTAAGTTCAGACTCAATCTAACAAGTACTGTATTAATTGATTTATTAAAAACATTATTCAAATTAAAAAATAAATATTTGTGAGTTATGAATGTTTTAATTAGGATTTAAAATGATTTCAGAAACCTGAGAAGTTTTCTTCAATTTGGGCTGAATCTCCGATGAGGAGCCGCCTCCGCCGGCGTTCTCCCGCTCGATGTAGAGCTCGAGCTCTGGGTCGGCGGCATCATCGACGGAAGCGGCAGCGGGGAGTCGGGTACTGGAGGGGTCGCGGAAGAGGCAGCGAGAGCTGGTGGAGAGCTTGAAGAAGGCGATGTCGTCGGCGTCGACTCGAGTGCGGCAGAGGGGGCAGGAGGAATGGGATTCGAGCCAGCGATCGACGCAGGCCATGTGGAAGGCGTGCTTGCAGCGGGGGAGGAGGCGGAGGATCTCGGCGTCGTTGAAGCGGGAGAGGCAGACGGCGCACTCGAGGCCCTGGCGAGTTCCCCTGAGGGTGGAGAATCGGAAGAAGGGGAGGGACTCGATGACAGCCTTGTCGACGCCGGAGATCCGGCCGGCTTCAGGGCCGCTACCGATCCCGCTGACGGGAAAAGCGTTGCGGCCGGTGACGGTGGCGGAGACGACGCTGGAGGCGTTGATGCGGCAGAACTTGGCGTACATGAGGAGGAGGAAGGTGAGGGTGAACATGACGGAGAAGATGCCGATCACCACCGCTATGCTCGGTTGGAAGGTCACCTGCACGTTGTTTTCATTTGATTCCGGTGTCTGCGGCGCCGCCGGCGCCACCGCACCGGCGAGGACGAGGAAGAGGAAGTTCTGGAGAGGAGGGGGAGTCATGGCTGCCGCATGGTTATTCGAGCTCTCGAGTGTGGGGTTCGAGGGGAAATCAGGGGGGTTATGATTGTGATTGCAATTTTGTTAATTTGCTAGAAAAAAACTGATTTTATTCAATCTAAAATCAATTCAATTTTTTTTATACCTTAAAATTAATTAATTAAAAATAAAATAAATTTAACTCAAAATTAATAAAATATAAATATAAAACATACATATATATAACTTAATTTTATAAAAATATTATAATCGTTTATATAAAGAAAGATATACAAACATGTAAATACATGAATAGTTATATATAAAATAAATTTAGGAAAAATTACACTCAGATTTTTGAATTTAGAGCTTAATATCAAATAGGTTCATAGTTTTTAAAATTTAACTTTCAAGTCCCTAGTCGCATAACTTTATCATACAGGTCCTTCCATGCGAAACAAACTATCAATTAGGTCCATAATTCACGATAGCTGTTATGTTTTCGTTAAATAAAATTCTGAAATTATTATTTATTAATTTGTAAAGTACTAAAATACCCTTAAATCATTTATCTCTTTTATCTTTCAAAAACCCAGCAGAGCGATACGTGTGATGGAATTGCTCTTCCTGCGACCATATCCGTCGTGCCCTAAACCTCCTCTACTGAAGGTGATCTTCATTTAGTGAACCTCTGATAGCAAGGGCATCGAATACGTGGATCTCCATTCAAGCTTTGAAGGTTATTCACTCTGAAATTTCATTTTCTTTGTTTCTAGGGTTTAGGGGCTGTTTGACAGGGCATCGAATACGTAGATTGAAAGAATTTTGCTGGAACACTATGGGCGTTATAAACCTTTTGCTCAAGAAGATTGCAATAAGGAATGGAGTTGCACAGGAAGCCTTCAATGAGGAATGAGGCTACTTGACTGATTTTGCCAAATATCGTGTTCGATAGTACCACAGGAAGCACTGAACTCAATATTGTTGCAGCTGTGAACAATACATCATGGCCGAAGTTTTAGCGGGAAAACTAAATATCGTGGCCGATGGTACCCGCAGGAAGCACTGAATGACCTGTCGTCGTGGCTGTGCGAACCACATATCGTGGCCGATGGGTAAAGCTATGTTAAATATCGTGGCCGATGGTACCCGCAGGAAGCACTGGACCTATCATCGTGGCTGTATGAACCAGACATCATGGCCGAAGTTTTAACAGCCGATGGTTTTTGAGGAAATGAAGGCTTGCCCGCAATTTCCATTGTGTTTTCGCAGGGATAAAATTGTCATTTCCTTTCTTTTTTAATGTCTGAGTAACGAAAAGACCTGTACGATAGAAATTATGCGACTAGGGACCTGAAAGTTAAATTTTAAAAAATATGGACCTACGTGATATTAAGCTCTAAATTCATGGACTTGTGTGTAATTTATCCATAAATTTATAATATTATATATTAATATACATGATATGTATGGTGATAATTTTATTGAAAGAATATTGCTAAATTTAATTCAAAAGTAATAAAAATTTAGCCGCCAACTTAAATTTAATTCAACTCAAAACTTTAAAAAAAAATTCAAGTTTTCGCTTACTTCAATATTGCCGCTCTATAAGTTTCTCCTAAGAATAAGGTGGCCCGATATTCCCAAATTTAGATTTGATTTCTAGCTGAGTTTAATTGAGTTTATTCAATTTCAACTTAGTTAATAAGGTTGGAATTATTATTTATATATCACTTTCAGATGTGATATTTACTAGAACTGTTAAGTTGATTGACTTAAATTTTCTAGATCAATTCATCTTGGCTATTATATTTGTTGATGCAAAAAATGCACCACCACAGAGAGAAATGAGACTGCGATTTTTACGTGAAAACCCGATTGTCCGGGGGAAAAATCACGACGCTGTCCAAGCGATTTGAATCCACTAATCGAATCTCCTCTTACAAAGTTTGATCTCTAAATGAAGACCGAATGAGTACAATAGGGGTACAGAGAGAGGGCCAGCTCAGCCCGAGAGAGAGAGAGGAAGGAAGGATCCTTATATAGAGAGAGCAATCCCCCTCTTATTTATAGCTTGGAGAGGAGGAGATATAGTAGGTTTAGTCTGCTACATCTGACACCTACTCCTGCAAAGGACGATTAGAGAGTGGGCTCTCATGCTGTCTTAAATGCTGAGTTGACACAGTAGTACGGAGGGTACGATCTTATGATATCTCTTTGAGCTGCTGTTCGGCAAGAGGCTGCTGTTTGAGCTGCTGTTCAGCAAAGGGCTACTGTTGAGCTGCTGTTCGACAAGGGGCTGCTATTGAGCAGCTGTTCGACAAAGGGTGTTAGAGAAAGTTCTAACAATATTATCACGATTTTTAAATTTTTTTTAATCAAATTCTCCTATTGGAACCTAACTCGACTCAGTTTAGATTATTTACCCTACCTAAACTTTGATTTTGCATCTTCTTAAACGACTAAAATTTAAATTAATGTTACTTAAATAAGTAAATAATGAAAGATAATTAAACTAACGTCATTTTAATTATGATTTAAAATAATCAATATTTATTTAATTTTTTTTTTGGTTATTACACGTATTTTAGTGAGGTTTTTTTCTCAAGTCAACTGGAGTACAATCAGATTTGAACCTAGTGTTTTTTTTTTTTTTGAATTCTATTTTTTAACATCCAAACCTGTTAATGGGTGAAAATAAAAATAAATATAAACAATACGGGAGTTTAATATGTGCTATTATATTACTGTTTCAAAGATAATGTATTTTTTTTGAAAAAAAAATAGAAAAAATCATCCCTTAGGCGCTTAATAAAAGAGTGTCATATGCGCAATGATGAGAAAATATTATTTCACGTCGTTTTCTTAGCATGTCACTTTATTTTTTTAAATTTTTGTAAAACTTTGTTGTTATATAATATTTTTGCTTGTTTTATATATATATATATGTAAAGTAAAAAAAAAGTGATACAAATTCAAAAATATTTATACAAAATATAATTTTTGTGTGAATTTTTTGTACGTTATATAGACTTGTTTTTACTTTGTATTTATTTTTTTATTTTTATATATGTATGTAAATTAAGTAAAAAATATTATATAATAAAAATTATTGCAAAAAAATAAAAATAAAAATGCAAAATAACGAGAAAATGTATTTCAAAGAGAAAAAAAATCAGAAAATGGTGTTTTCTTGTAGTTGTGAGCGTGCATGACATAGCACGCGAGGCCCGCATGCGTACACGGCGCTCTACTATATATTGAGTGCCTAAGAGATAACAAGACGCGATGACCTAAGTGATAGTTCAGTTAAATTTAATAGATATATCGATGTATTTTGGGCTTTTCTTTGATGACGAAATCCTGACTTGACTTATTAATTATTGTGTAGGTTGATAACATTTCTGCTGCATTATCTCATTATCTGTAGTTAGTTGGTGTAAATTTACGGGTTTTTACATACAGTATATGAAATTTATACGAAATTATGTATTTCATCATTAATTCGTAAATATTATCACTATCACACTATATTCATTTAAATTTTACGCATTTCACATATTTCACATATTTTATATACTTTATAATATTATATGTAAATTAAAATATATATATATATATATATATTAATATACATATAACGTAGTTTATTTTATTTTTTATTATTTCAAATTGATGCATGATATACTTTTTTAAAATTAGAGATGAATTCATAAGTATATGGTAAATCTTTATAATTTTGTGAAATAATAATAATTTTGTACAATAAAAAGAACTTAAAAATTAAATAGTAATATAAAAATCTAAAATAAAAATTTAATTAGAATATAGGAAGTCAATATACATCACATATGAAATTCAGTACTATTCAGGTTTATTAGCTCTAATATATTAATTAATTAATTAATTAATCAAATTGTCTGATTTTTATGTGACTACTGTGGTACATCAATGGGGACACTTTCTAACCACTTGCGGAGTCGTTACTTAAAAGTTTGACCGATAGGTTTGATCTGATTTTAAAAATATTAATATTAGTAGGAAATAAATTTTCATTATTTAAAATCTAATATGAATCTCAACTGTCAATCACCTTGTAGCACGATAGTCACATATCAACCGACTTCTTAAAATATTAACTAAATTATTGATGCTGATCATCATCGATATATAGTTATTCGGTGGATGAGATAAAGTGACGCTGAACAATTAGCAGAAAAAGAAGTGACACACAACACGAGGCAAAACTTTTCACGGGAAAATTCAAATTGGGAGAATCACGAGCTATTCGGATTGTTAGTTACATCAACACTCACTGTGGCGTTAGAGCATGATGTAGAATAACATGATGATCAAGAATAAAATTTTCATATATCAAGTTTTGTGATATATAGTTATGTTAGGAATGTGAATGAGAATTGTCTTATAATATTAGATGGATAATAATAAGTTGTGTTAGTATAAAAAAATTGACCTTTTATATGTTGGTCTAGGCATTTGATTTGATAGGTGTTCATCATTTATATATTAGACCTAATTTTGGCTCCCTCAAGTTAGCTCCCCTAACATCTATCAAAAAAAAAAGTTGACCCCCCTAACAAGTAGTATCGGAGAGGATGATTTGGTTGGGCTTTAAGACATGAGCTATTGGCCAGTTGCATACACTTGATGAGTTGTAATCCGTTGAAGGAGGAATGAATTTTCATCTGAATGGAAGATTTTTGGGAGTACACTTGGTGCTAGGCGTGCATGGCCGTGTTACGTACGGGTGCCGTCGTTGCAGGCGTACGTTGCAATGAAAGCATCCCTTGCACACATAGGCTGGCCATGCACGCAGGCTAGTCACAAGCTTAATAGTGGTTGGCCCTATTAGAGGAAAAAAAACTTGGGTTCGGATACCCCATAACAAGCACATTTTCGAATCTGCTTGTTATAGGTATAAATGTGCTTGTTATAGAATTAAAAGTGCTTGTTATAGAAATCTAAAAATTGTGCTTGTTATAGGTGCTTGTTATAGAAATCTCTATAACAAGCACCTATAAGTTAAAAGTGCTTGTTATAGGCAGCTCCGAAAATGTGACGTGGCGAGGGTATTCGAACCCAATAAATTTTCCTATTTGAGATGGGAGATGGGAGAGGAATGTATTTTTATTATTTCACATTTAAATATTTAATTTAAATATAAATTTTATTTAAAAATAAAAAAAATAAATTAAATAAAAAGGATAAATTAAAATATTAATGTCAATCTCAGGACTTTATTGGAAGCTTTTGAAAACGTAGACCTATTAAATATTTTTTTTGGAAGATTAGACCTACTCGATATTACTTTCAAATCTTAGTAAACTGAATGACATTTACCGTAAAATTTAACTAAAGCATATGTTACGTTACGCAGGAAAATTTATTAGGTGCGAACAATCCGTACTAGATCTTCGGCGCCCAATGAGAGCTGGCCACATTGAAAACATCTAGGCCGCACTACACAGGTAGTTGGCGCTCATTAGATACCAAACGATGCGTTGTCCACATCCAATAACTTCTCATTATGAAGGCTTACATTAATGATTCTCGAATAAAACATATAGAAAAATAGCTTCTCTAGTGAATAAGGTCAATTGTATGTTGTAATTATGTGTCCGTTGGACCTATGTTCAATGAGGACTTAATTTAAGGGACTTGATATAAAGTTTGGAGATCAAGGTGCAATCAGACCACTAATTAAGAACCCAATAGAAATTAACTTGTCAAATAGTTAATTAATAATTAACTTCATGATCACAATTCACATCGTTGCATAAAATATGACCAGCTTCGTGCTTTAGGAAATAAATTAATTTATTTTACGTAACTTACCAATCAATATGATATGTGTCATATATTGACTTCTCAATTAAATATATAGGAGGGATATTTTATTTTGAAAAATACTGTACAATGTAAATTGATAAATTATAGTTTAATATTTTAATTTACCGAAGTATTAATAGAATTAAAATTTAATTTTCTGAATTGTTTAATAAATTAAAATTTTAAATTATAATTAATTTATTTATTAATTAATTATTGAACAACACTATAATTTTATGTTACGTTCGATGTTTTTCAATTTCAAAAGTATTCACAAATTCAACGACTTATTTGTTATATATCGATGTATTTGAATAAAATTGTGGATATTTTACAACTATTTATTCCTATAATAATACATTTAAGTTGATCACTTGCATTTAGAGACTGGTTCATTATATATCAAGTGGTTTTAGCTGAATAACAGCAATTATACGACTATTCAATGATTTTTCATTATACTTAAATAGAAAACTAGTATCTGCATATCAATTTATTATATATCAAGCTATTTTTTATTAATACTCATAATTACATTTATATGTGTTATGTCATCATAATTTAACTGAATACAGAAATTTAGAAATTTATTCTATATATATCATGGACTTTTAATTTATTACGGATAACTATATGACTATTTGAACTTATATTAATCTATTTCAATTGAGTAGATATTTTTTAAAATTAATTTATTACATATCAAGTATATAACTGGAAAACATTAATTATATTACTATTTAGATTTATATAGATGAAGTTTAACTAAAAACATGCATTATGAGTCTGATTTAGTTTGTTTCGAGTTATTTCAATTGAATACGGTCAACTATCAACTATCACTGAACATGCAAGTCAATGAGAATAATATATAAAGAAATTAAATTGTAACTTGAACTAATTTAAGATGCGTTATGTGTAAATATTAAATTGCACGTGGAAAAGTAATAGTAGATAAATTATATATAATTATATGCTTTTTCTTAATATTAAATCATATTATTTAAAAAAATAATTATTTAATTTAAAAATATCTTTAAATAATTTTAAAAAATTATAAAATCATCAATTAAAAAATAAGAGCATTTACCTGCATGTCACACACACACTTTCCTCACAAAATAACATCAAAATAATATTAAATAAAATACTCTTTTAAATAAAATATATAATTAAATTATTATTATCACATCATTATCATTATATTATTATCATTATTTGGATATCACAAAGCAATAGTGCATGATACTATAGAACATTTCGATCATTTCGGTCACTTTGGTTAATCGAACAAACAAAAAATATTTAGATTTAATTTTAAAATTTAATAAATCAAACCAACAAAATAAAATTATAAATAAAAAACTAAGCTAACCGTTGGTTCGATTTGGTTTAGTTAAAACCATAATCCTCCACATTTAATTATTTATTTTTGAAAACTCAAAAATTTTAAAATAATATATAATATAATGCTACAAAATTTGTCAATCATAAAAGTTAAGGACATAAAAAAGAGTATCGTAACTTAAAAAATTAATAAATATTTTATATAATTAACATTATTTTTTTCATTTTATTTAATAACATTATTACATTATGGTATGTGGCATTTTGGTTAACCCAATTGATTCGATTTTCAAATATAAGAAACGTAACCATATTGAAGGGAGAATTGGGCGGATTTAGCAACTACACCAACAAAAAATAAAAAGGCACATAAATTAGAATCATTTAATCAAAAAATTTCAATTACTAAATAATTAATCAAATTAATCAAATTTAATTGACTTAATTTAATTTTTTGATTTAAATCATTTAGGCCCTATTTATACTTAACTTAGTTTAATTTTAAACAGGCATGTCACATCTCATATAAAATTTAATATTAAAAATTAATTTTATTTTATATCTTATAAATATTACTAAAATGATAACTAACTTATATCACATCTCTCACGTATCCCAATATAATAACTAATTTTATATTACATCCATCACATATTCAAACATAATAATTAACTTTATTTCGCATCATTCATAACTTTCAATAAAAAAAATATTTTTATCTAAATTTAATTTTAATTTTATTAAATTAAATTTTACAGACAAACAGGATAATGTGTGCCCTAACTGCCACATCTGCATATGTCGTAAAAATTATTGACTTGTTACGACTTCAACTGCCTAAAAAGGCACCGCAAAATTTTGGAGAGCTCTTTTTATATGGTGGGTAATCAGTTAAATCGCCTTAAAATTATGTGCACTAGAAAAGATATATTTTGTCTTAGGGGGCGTTTGGTTCGTTGTTATCTTGATGTTATGTCATGTTATCTATATATCATAACATCTAAATATCATCTTTTTTACTAATGATCTTATAATCTTATAGAAGATTATTTATAGATGTCACTAAACCAAACAATTATCTTTTCGAGATAACATAACACAACGTCAAGATAACACTGAACCAAACGCTTCTTTAGTGAAATCCAAATTTAAAGTATTATGATATGATTATTTGTAAAAAAGAATTTTAAGAATTTTACATCCAAAAAAATTAATGATGTTAAATTTAATTTTATATGATGATACTTATGTCTTACAAGTTTTGTATAATCTTAAATAAAATTATTCATTATATTAAAATGTGTATTCATGAATGTGAAATTAATTAGTGATTATAATTTATAATTAATGTATGTGTAATTAAGATTGGCAATAAGAAAAAAATGCTACCAAAATATTTGGTTGCTTTTTTCTCTGTTATAGAAAGGAAAAGCTTTAAGATGACATTTAGTTTAATAGTTTTATGATGTTATATTATTTGAAAAAGTAAATTATTTAGGGCAAATTTCACCCAGGTTCTTGAGTTTAAGGGTTATTATCAAACAGATCTACGTTTTTAAAATTATATCATCGAGGTCCCTAGGTTTTCAAAAAATCATCTGGGTCCTTTTTTATTATTAAAAAATATAAAATTACCATTATACTCTTACCCTCCCTCTCTCCACCAGATCCGGCAGCCGCGCCTTCACCGAGCCACCCCGCGCCGCCTCCGGCAGCCTCGTGCTGCCGCACGACACCGGCCGCCTGCGGCGCGCCCGGCGAGG